>JARPMJ010008927.1:0-31050 GCA_033366665.1 Phoxinus dragarum | reverse complement strand
GGCCATCAATTCAGTGTCTAGGTAACGTTAGGTTGAGACAAGCTGTGGTTGAATGTGGGGTCCACAGAGAGCCTCACCTGTGCGCTCTGGATTCCCGACAGACCACGCATATGGGCTTTCTGTCCGTGTGGCAGTACAGTTTCAGTTCCTCGTGGTGTCGCTCACATTTCCCGTCCATTTTAACGGGTTTTGCGGGTGCAGAGGGCCTACACGTCTTCAGGTAGTCGAAGTCGCTCAGTTTATCCACCAAGTTCTTTACCAAGTAGTTCTTGGTGAAACTCATTTTTGCGAACACCTGCAAAAAAGGACACCGTTTCATGTAACTGTTACGACGCAGAAAAGTATTGGTGTTGCACTGAGAAAACGCTCGTGCGGCGATTTGTATCTTGTGATTCAATAAACGTGGTCGGGGTAATCACACCTAATATTAACAATATGGTAAAGTACGGTTATTATTTAGACTGTCGGTTTGAGCCCCTCTGCACGATTAAGACGCACATGTATATAATCCCGTTATGTGCATTTAAGCAGCTGTAGCTAAGCAACCCAGGATGTAGTAACGTTTATCAAAACAAACCACGCACCATCCTGCACTCCGGACACTGGTAACCAACATCATCGCCTCCATTTTCCTCCCAGTGCATCAAAATGCACATGCGACAGAAATTGTGGCCGCATTTTAAAATGACAGGGTCGTCGAAGTAATCGAGGCAAATAGAACAGACTAGTTCCTTCTGAAGCTCTCCCCTCGAATCTCCAGCAGTGGCCATGTTTCCCCAAGCAACAGTGTAACTGTTTTTCAGGGCTAGATGCGAAACAACCAACACGGAAGAGAGAGAGAGCCCATTCTGGACTCACTTCCTGGTACACACACGTGGGGTGCAGTCAGTGGCAATTCTGATTGGTTACGTTATCTAGCCTTCTTGCGCGAATCGGTTCTTTCGAAGAGCTCGTATCAAATCAAAGAACCGGTTCAGCATATTTTATGTCACCACTTAATTAATTACGCCATTAATATTCAATATTTTTTTTAAAAATCCAATAAGCCTTTACAAAATAAAAAAGCTATACTTTTTTTGATTTTCTTATAAAACTTGCTGTAGAAATAGCTTTCCATGCAAATTGACTGTTCATGCCATTAATCTGTATACATATTTTATTTTCAACGGAATCCGACGGCAAAAAAACAGCTGTCGGAATCCGTTCCCCCATCCTCAATATGAGAGGTTTTGATGAAGTGGCTTAAAAAAAGGCTGATTCAATTTTTTTGTGGATGGACCTTAACTGCCATCAGTTTAAAGAATATCTTTTGCCTTTTAACCATGATAGGAAAGTATGAGAAAAAAAAAAAAAAAAAAAAAAAAAAAAAGATGACCCGGGACCTGTCGTCAAAATCCCAAAAGTATGAAAAAAAAAAAAACCGATGACCCGGGACTTGAACTCTGGTCGTCAAAATCCCAAAAGTGTTAAATGCCAGTACTTAGACCACCAGGCTATAGGGGGCAAGTGCAAAACAAAAGTTTGTTGAGTATTTGAACCTCACTGCTAAGAAAAATGAGAGGGGGGGAACAGAATCCGACGGCAAAAAAACAGCTGTCGGAATACGTTCCCCCACCCTCAATCTGAGAGGTTTTGATGAAGTGGCTTAAAAAAAGGCTGATTAAATTTTTTTGTGGATGGAGCTTAACTGCCATCAGTTTAAAGAATATCTTTTGCCTTTTAACCATGAAAGGAAAATATGAAAAAAAAAAAAAAAAAAAAAAAAAAAACGATGACCCGGGACCTGTCGTCAAAATCCCAAAAGTATGAAAAAAAAAAAAAAAAAAAAAAAACGATAACCCGGGACTTGAACTCTGGCAGCCAAAATCCCAAAAGTTTTAAATGTCAGTGCTTAGACCACCAGGCTATAGAGGACAAGTGCAAAACAAAAGTTTGTTGAGTATTTGAACCTCACTGCTAAGAAAAATGAGAGGGGGGGAACAGAGTCCGACGGCAAAAAAACAGCTGTCGGAATCCGTTCCCCCACCCTCAATATGAGAGGTTTTGATGAAGTGGCTTAAAAAAAGGCTGATTAAATTTTTTTGTGGATGGAGCTTAACTGCCATCAGTTTAAAGAATATCTTTTGCCTTTTAACAATGATAGGAAAGTATGAAAAAAAAAAAAAAAACGATGACCTGTCGTCAAAATCCCAAAAGTATGAAAAAACAAAAAAACAAAAAAAAACATGACCCGGGACTTGAACTCAATTTTTTTGTGGATGGAGCTTAATTGCCATCAGTTTAAAGAATATCTTTTGCCTTTTAACCATGATAGGAAAGTATGAAAAAAAAAAAAAAAACGATGACCCGGGACCTGTCGTCAAAATCCCAAAAGCATTCGAAAAAAAACAAAAAAAAACATGACCCGGGACTTGAACTCAATTTCTTTTTGGATGGAGCTTAACTGCCATCAGTTTAAAGAATATCTTTTGCCTTTTAACAATGATAGGAAAGTATGAAAAAAAAAAAAAAAACGATGACCCGGGACCTGTCGTCAAAATCCCAAAAGTATGAAAAAAAAAACAAAAAACGATGACCCGGGACCTGTCGTCAAAATCCCAAAAGTATGAAAAAAAACAAAAACAAAAAAAAACATGACACGGGACTTGAACTCAATTTCTTTGTGGATGGAGTTTAATTGCCATCAGTTTAAAGAATATCTTTTGCCTTTTAACCATGATAGGAAAGTATGAAAAAAAAAAAAAAAAAAAAAAAAAACGATGACCCGGGACCTGTCGTCAAAATCCCAAAAGTATGAAAAAACAAAAAAACAAAAAAAAACATGACCTGGGACTTGAACTCAATTTCTTTGTGGATGGAGCTTAACTGCCATCAGTTTAAAGAATATATTTTGCCTTTAAACCATGATAGGAAAGTATGAAAAAAAAAAAAAAACGATGACCCGGGACCTGTCGTCAAAATCCCAAAAGTATGAGAAAAAAAAAAAAAAAAAAACATGACCCGGGACTTGAACTCAATTTCTTTTTGGATGGAGCTTAACTGCCATCAGTTTAAAGAATATCTTTTGCCTTTGAACAATGATAGGAAAGTATGAAAAAAAAAAAAAAAAAAAAAAAAAACGATGACCTGGGACCTGTCGTCAAAATCCCAAAAGTATGAAAAAACAAAAAAACAAAAAAAAACATGACCCGGGACTTGAACTCAATTTCTTTGTGGATGGAGCTTAACTGCCATCAGTTTAAAGAATATCTTTTGCCTTTTAACAATGATAGGAAAGTATGAAAAAAAAAAAAAAAAACGATGACCCGGGACCTGTCGTCAAAATCCCAAAAGTATGAAAAAAAAAAAAACATGACCCGGGACTTGAACTCAATTTTTTTGTGGATGGAGCTTAACTGCCATCAGTTTAAAGAATATCTTTTGCCTTTTAATAATGATAGGAAAGTATGAAAAAAAAAAAAAAACGATGACCCGGGACCTGTCGTCAAAATCCCAAAAGTATGAGAAAAAAACAAAAAAAAACATGACCCGGGACTTGAACTCAATTTCATTGTGGATGGAGCTTAACTGCCATCAGTTTAAAGAATATCTTTTGCCTTTTAACAATGATAGGAAAGTATGAAAAAAAAAAAAAAAAAAAAAAAAAACGATGACCCGGGACCTGTCGTCAAAATCCCAAAAGTATGAAAAAAAAAAAAACATGACCCGGGACTTGAACTCAATTTTTTTGTGGATGGAGCTTAACTGCCATCAGTTTAAAGAATATCTTTTGCCTTTTAATAATGATAGGAAAGTATGAAAAAAAAAAAAAAACGATGACCCGGGACCTGTCGTCAAAATCCCAAAAGTATGAGAAAAAAACAAAAAAAAACATGACCCGGGACTTGAACTCAATTTCTTTGTGGATGGAGCTTAACTGCCATCAGTTTAAAGAATATCTTTTGCCTTTTAACCATGATAGGAAAGTATGAAAAAAAAAAAAAAAAAAACGATGACCCGGGACCTGTCGTCAAAATCCCAAAAGTATGAAAAAAAAAAAAACATGACCCGGGACTTGAACTCAATTTTTTTGTGGATGGAGCTTAACTGCCATCAGTTTAAAGAATATATTTTGCCTTTTAACCATGATAGGAAAGTATGAAAAAAAAAAAAAAACGATGACCCGGGACCTGTCGTCAAAATCCCAAAAGTATGAAAAAACAAAAAAACAAAAAAAAACATGACCCGGGACTTGAACTCAATTTCTTTGTGGATGGAGCTTAACTGCCATCAGTTTAAATAATATCTTTTGCCTTTTAACAATGATAGGAAAGTATGAAAAAAAAAAAAAACGATGACCCGGGACCTGTCGTCAAAATCCCAAAAGTATGAGAAAAAAAACAAAAAAAAACATGACCCGGGACTTGAACTCAATTTCTTTGTGGATGGAGCTTAACTGCCATCAGTTTAAAGAATATATTTTGCCTTTTAACAATGATAGGAAAGTATGAAAAAAAAAAAAAAAACGATGACCCGGGACCTGTCGTCAAAATCCCAAAAGTATAAAAAAAAAAAAACATGACCCGGGACTTGAACTCAATTTTTTTGTGGATGGAGCTTAACTGCCATCAGTTTAAAGAATATCTTTTGCCTTTTAACAATGATAGGAAAGTATGAAAAAAAAAAAAAAAAACGATGACCCGGGACCTGTCGTCAAAATCCCCAAAGTATGAAAAAAAAAAAAACATGACCCGGGACTTGAACTCAATTTTTTTGTGGATGGAGCTTAACTGCCATCAGTTTAAAGAATATCTTTTGCCTTTTAACCATGATAGGAAAGTATGAAAAAAAAAAAAAAAACGATGACCCGGGACCTGTCGTCAAAATCCCAAAAGTATGAGAAAAAAAACAAAAAAAAAACATGACCCGGGACTTGAACTCAATTTCTTTTTGGATGGAGCTTAACTGCCATCAGTTTAAAGAATATCTTTTGCCTTTTAACAATGATAGGAAAGTATGAAAAAAAAATAAAATAAAAAAAAACGTCGTCAAAATCCCAAAAGTATGAAAAAACAAAAAAACAAAAAAAAACATGACCCGGGACTTGAACTCAATTTCTTTGTGGATGGAGCTTAACTGACATCAGTTTAAAGAATATCTTTTGCCTTTTAACAATGATAGGAAAGTATGAAAAAAAAAAAAAACGATGACCCGGGACCTGTCGTCAAAATCCCAAAAGTATGAAAAAACAAAAAAACAAAAAAAAAACATGACCCGGGACTTGAACTCAATTTCTTTGTGGATGGAGCTTAACTGCCATCAGTTTAAATAATATTTTTTGCCTTTTAACCATGATAGGAAAGTATGAAAAAAAAACAAAAAACGATGACCCGGGACCTGTCGTCAAAATCCCAAAAGTATGAAAAAAAAAAAAACATGACCCGGGACTTAAACTCAATTTCTTTCTGGATGGAGCTTAACTGCCATCAGTTTAAAGAATATCTTTTGCCTTTTAACAATGATAGGAAAGTATGAAAAAAAAACAAAAAACGATGACCCGGGACCTGTCGTCAAAATCCCAAAAGTATGAAAAAAAAAAAAAAACATGACCCGGGACTTGAACTCAATTTTTTTGTGGATGGAGCTTAACTGCCATCAGTTTAAAGAATATCTTTTGCCTTTTAACCATGATAGGAAAGTATGAAAAAAAAAAAAAAACGATGACCCGGGACCTGTCGTCAAAATCCCAAAAGTATGAGAAAAAAACAAAAAAAAAACATGACCCGGGACTTGAACTCAATTTCTTTTTGGATGGAGCTTAACTGCCATCAGTTTAAAGAATATCTTTTGCCTTTTAACAATGATAGGAAAGTATGAAAAAAAAAAAAAAAAAAAAAAAAACGATGACCCGGGACCTGTCGTCAAAATCCCAAAAGTATGAAAAAACAAAAAAAAAAAAAAAAAAACATGACCCGGGACTTGAACTCAATTTCTTTGTGGATGGAGCTTAACTGCCATCAGTTTAAATAATATCTTTTGCCTTTTAACCATGATAGGAAAGTATGAAAAAAAAAAAAAAAAACGATGACCCGGGACCTGTCGTCAAAATCCAAAAAAGTATAAAAAAAAAAACATGACCCGGGACTTGAACTCAATTTCTTTGTGGATGGAGCTTAATTGCCATCAGTTTAAAGAATATCTTTTGCCTTTTAACCATGATAGGAAAGTATGAAAAAAAAAAAAAAACGATGACCCGGGACCTGTCGTCAAAATCCCAAAAGTATAAAAAAAAAAAAACATGACCCGGGACTTGAACTCAATTTTTTTGTGGATGGAGCTTAACTGCCATCAGTTTAAAGAATATCTTTTGCCTTTTAACAATTATAGGAAAGTATGAAAAAAAAACAAAAAACGATGACCCGGGACCTGTCGTCAAAATCCCAAAAGTATGAAAAAACAAAAAAACAAAAAAAAACATGACACGGGACTTGAACTCAATTTCTTTGTGGATGGAGCTTAACTGCCATCAGTTTAAATAATATCTTTTGCCTTTTAACAATGATAGGAAAGTATGAAAAAAAAAAAAAAAACGATGACCCGGGACCTGTCGTCAAAATCCCAAAAGTATGAAAAAAAAAACACATGACCCGGGACTTTAACTCAATTTTTTTGTGGATGGAGCTTAACTGCCATCAGTTTAAAGAATATCTTTTGCCTTTTAACAATGATAGGAAAGTATAAAAAAAAAAAAAAAAACGATGATCCGGGACCTGTCGTCAAAATCCCAAAAGTATGAAAAAAAAAAAACATGACCCGGGACTTGAACTCAATTTTTTTTTGGATGGAGCTTAACTGCCATCAGTTTAAAGAATATCTTTTGCCTTTTAACCATGATAGGAAAGTATGAAAAAAAAAAAAAAAAACGATGACCCGGGACCTGTCGTCAAAATCCCAAAAGTATGAGAAAAAAACAAAAAAAAACATGACCCGGGACTTGAACTCAATTTTTTTGTGGATGGAGCTTAACTGCCATCAGTTTAAAGAATATCTTTTGCCTTTTAACCATGATAGGAAAGTATGAAAAAAAAAAAAAAAACGATGACCCGGGACCTCTCGTCAAAATCCAAAAAAGTATGAAAAAAAAAAAAAAAAAAAAACATGACCCGGGACTTGAACTCAATTTTTTTGTGGATGGAGCTTAACTGCCATCAGTTTAAAGAATATATTTTGCCTTTTAACCATGATAGGAAAGTATGAAAAAAAAAAAAAAACGATGACCCGGGACCTGTCGTCAAAATCCCAAAAGTATGAAAAAACAAAAAAACAAAAAAAAACATGACCCGGGACTTGAACTCAATTTCTTTGTGGATGGAGCTTAACTGCCATCAGTTTAAAGAATATCTTTTGCCTTTTAACAATGATAGGAAAGTATGAAAAAAAAATAAAAACGATGACCCGGGACCTGTCGTCAAAATCCCAAAAGTATGAAAAAACAAAAAAACAAAAAAAAACATGACCCGGGACTTGAACTCAATTTCTTTGTGGATGGAGCTTAACTGCCATCAGTTTAAATAATATCTTTTGCCTTTTAACAATGATAGGAAAGTATGAAAAAAAAAAAAAACGATGACCCGGGACCTGTCGTCAAAATCCCAAAAGTATGAGAAAAAAAACTAAAAAAAACATGACCCGGGACTTGAACTCAATTTCTTTGTGGATGGAGCTTAACTGCCATCAGTTTAAAGAATATATTTTGCCTTTTAACCATGATAGGAAAGTATGAAAAAAAAAAAAAAAACGATGACCCGGGACCTGTCGTCAAAATCCCAAAAGTATAAAAAAAAAAAAACATGACCCGGGACTTGAACTCAATTTTTTTGTGGATGGAGCTTAACTGCCATCAGTTTAAAGAATATCTTTTGCCTTTTAACAATGATAGGAAAGTATGAAAAAAAAAAAAAAAAACGATGACCCGGGACCTGTCGTCAAAATCCCAAAAGTATGAAAAAAAAAAAAACATGACCCGGGACTTGAACTCAATTTTTTTGTGGATGGAGCTTAACTGCCATCAGTTTAAAGAATATCTTTTGCCTTTTAACAATGATAGGAAAGTATGAAAAAAAAAAAAAAAACGATGACCCGGGACCTGTCGTCAAAATCCCAAAAGTATGAAAAAACAAAAAAACAAAAAAAAAACATGACCCGGGACTTGAACTCAATTTCTTTGTGGATGGAGCTTAACTGCCATCAGTTTAAAGAATATATTTTGCCTTTTAACCATGATAGGAAAGTATGAAAAAAAAAAAAAAACGATGACCCGGGACCTGTCGTCAAAATCCCAAAAGTATGAAAAAACAAAAAAACAAAAAAAAAACATGACCCGGGACTTGAACTCAATTTCTTTGTGGATGGAGCTTAACTGCCATCAGTTTAAAGAATATCTTTTGCCTTTTAACAATGATAGGAAAGTATGAAAAAAAAAAAAAAAACGATGACCCGGGACCTGTCGTCAAAATCCCAAAAGTATGAAAAAACAAAAAAAACAAAAAAAACATGACCCGGGACTTGAACTCAATTTCTTTGTGGATGGAGCTTAACTGCCATCAGTTTAAATAATATCTTTTGCCTTTTAACAATGATAGGAAAGTATGAAAAAAAAAAAAAACGATGACCCGGGACCTGTCGTCAAAATCCCAAAAGTATGAGAAAAAAAACTAAAAAAAACATGACCCGGGACTTGAACTCAATTTCTTTGTGGATGGAGCTTAACTGCCATCAGTTTAAAGAATATATTTTGCCTTTTAACCATGATAGGAAAGTATGAAAAAAAAAAAAAAAAAACGATGACCCGGGACCTGTCGTCAAAATCCCAAAAGTAAAAAAAAAAAAAAACATGACCCGGGACTTGAACTCAATTTTTTTGTGGATGGAGCTTAACTGCCATCAGTTTAAAGAATATCTTTTGCCTTTTAACAATGATAGGAAAGTATGAAAAAAAAAAAAAAACGATGACCCGGGACCTGTCGTCAAAATCCCAAAAGTATGAAAAAACAAAAAAACAAAAAAAAACATGACCCGGGACTTGAACTCAATTTCTTTGTGGATGGAGCTTAACTGCCATCAGTTTAAAGAATATATTTTGCCTTTTAACCATGATAGGAAAGTATGAAAAAAAAAAAAAAACGATGACCCGGGACCTGTCGTCAAAATCCCAAAAGTATGAAAAAACAAAAAAACAAAAAAAAACATGACCCGGGACTTGAACTCAATTTCTTTGTGGATGGAGCTTAACTGCCATCAGTTTAAAGAATATCTTTTGCCTTTTAACAATGATAGGAAAGTATGAAAAAAAAAAAAAAACGATGACCCGGGACCTGTCGTCAAAATCCCAAAAGTATGAAAAAACAAAAAAAACAAAAAAAACATGACCCGGGACTTGAACTCAATTTCTTTGTGGATGGAGCTTAACTGCCATCAGTTTAAATAATATCTTTTGCCTTTTAACAATGATAGGAAAGTATGAAAAAAAAAAAAAACGATGACCCGGGACCTGTCGTCAAAATCCCAAAAGTATGAGAAAAAAAACTAAAAAAAACATGACCCGGGACTTGAACTCAATTTCTTTGTGGATGGAGCTTAACTGCCATCAGTTTAAAGAATATATTTTGCCTTTTAACCATGATAGGAAAGTATGAAAAAAAAAAAAAAAAACGATGACCCGGGACCTGTCGTCAAAATCCCAAAAGTAAAAAAAAAAAAAAACATGACCCGGGACTTGAACTCAATTTTTTTGTGGATGGAGCTTAACTGCCATCAGTTTAAAGAATATCTTTTGCCTTTTAACAATGATAGGAAAGTATGAAAAAAAAAAAAAAAACGATGACCCGGGACCTGTCGTCAAAATCCCAAAAGTATGAAAAAACAAAAAAACAAAAAAAAACATGACCCGGGACTTGAACTCAATTTCTTTGTGGATGGAGCTTAACTGCCATCAGTTTAAAGCATATCTTTTGCCTTTTAACAATGATAGGAAAGTATGAAAAAAAAAAAAAAAACGATGACCCGGGACCTGTCGTCAAAATCCCAAAGTATGAAAAAACAAAAAAACAAAAAAAAACATGACACGGGACTTGAACTCAATTTCTTTGTGGATGGAGCTTAACTGCCATCAGTTTAAATAATATATTTTGCCTTTTAACAATGATAGGAAAGTATGAAAAAAAAAAAAAACGATGACCCGGGACCTGTCGTCAAAATCCCAAAAGTATGAAAAAAAAAAAAACATGACCCGGGACTTGAACTCAATTTTTTTGTGGATGGAGCTTAACTGCCATCAGTTTAAAGAATATCTTTTGCCTTTTAACAATGATAGGAAAGTATGAAAAAAAAAAAAAAAAACGATGACTTTTAACAATGATAGGAAAGTATGAAAAAAAAAAAAAACGAGTTTAAATCAGTTGACCCGGGACCTGTCGTCAAAATCCCAAAAGTATGAAAAAAAAAAAAAAACATGACCCGGGACTTGAACTCAATTTCTTTGTGGATGGAGCTTAATTGCCATCAGTTTAAAGAATATCTTTTGCCTTTTAACCATGATAGGAAAGTATGAAAAAAAAAAAAAAAACGATGACCCGGGACCTGTCGTCTAAATCCCAAAAGTATGAAAAAACAAAAAAACAAAAAAAAAACATGACCCGGGACTTGAACTCAATTTCTTTGTGGATGGAGCTTAACTGCCATCAGTTTAAATAATATTTTTTGCCTTTTAACCATGATAGGAAAGTATGAAAAAAAAACAAAAAACGATGACCCGGGACCTGTCGTCAAAATCCCAAAAGTATGAAAAAAAAAAAAAAACATGACCCGGGACTTAAACTCAATTTCTTTCTGGATGGAGCTTAACTGCCATCAGTTTAAATCATATCTTTTGCCTTTTAACAATGATAGGAAAGTATGAAAAAAAAAAAAAAAACGATGACCCGGGACCTGTCGTCAAAATCCCAAAAGTATGAAAAAACAAACAAAAAAAAAAAACATGACACGGGACTTGAACTCAATTTCTTTGTGGATGGAGCTTAACTGCCATCAGTTTAAATAATATCTTTTGCCTTTTAACAATGATAGGAAAGTATGAAAAAAAAAAAAAACGATGACCCGGGACGTGTCGTCAAAATCCCAAAAGTATGAAAAAAAAAAAAACATGACCCGGGACTTGAACTCAATTTTTTTGTGGATGGAGCTTAACTGCCATCAGTTTAAAGAATATCTTTTGCCTTTTAACCATGATAGGAAAGTATGAAAAAAAAAAAAAAAACGATGACCCGGGACCTGTCGTCAAAATCCCAAAAGTATGAAAAAAAAACAAAAAAAAAAAAACATGACACGGGACTTGAACTCAATTTCTTTGTGGATGGAGCTTAACTGCCATCAGTTTAAATAATATCTTTTGCCTTTTAACAATGATAGGAAAGTATGAAAAAAAAAAAAAACGATGACCCGGGACCTGTCGTCAAAATCCCAAAAGTATGAAAAAAAAAAAAAACATGACCCGGGACTTGAACTCAATTTTTTTGTGGATGGAGCTTAACTGCCATCAGTTTAAATAATATCTTTTGCCTTTTAACAATGATAGGAAAGTATGAAAAAAAAAAAAAAAACGATGACCCGGGACCTGTCGTCAAAATCCCAAAAGTATGAAAAAAAAAAAACATGACCCGGGACTTTAACTCAATTTTTTTGTGGATGGAGCTTAACTGCCATCAGTTTAAAGAATATCTTTTGCCTTTTAATAATGATAGGAAAGTATGAAAAAAAAAAAAAACGATGACCCGGGACCTGTCGTCAAAATCCCAAAAGTATGAGAAAAAAACAAAAAAAAACATGACCCGGGACTTGAACTCAATTTCTTTGTGGATGGAGCTTAACTGCCATCAGTTTAAATAATATCATTTGCCTTTTAACAATGATAGGAAAGTATGAAAAAAAAAAAAAACGATGACACGGGACCTGTCGTCAAAATCCCAATAGTATGAAAAAAAAAAAAACATGACCCGGGACTTGAACTCAATTTTTTTTGGATGGAGCTTAACTGCCATCAGTTTAAAGAATATCTTTTGCCTTTTAACAATGATAGGAAAGTATGAAAAAAAAAAAAAAAACGATGACCCGGGACCTGTCGTCAAAATCCCAAAAGTATGAAAAAACAAAAAAACAAAAAAAAACATGACCCGGGACTTGAACTCAATTTCTTTGTGGATGGAGCTTAACTGCCATCAGTTTAAAGCATATCTTTTGCCTTTTAACAATGATAGGAAAGTATGAAAAAAAAAAAAAAAAACGATGACCCGGGACCTGTCGTCAAAATCCCAAAAGTATGAAAAGACAAAAAAACAAAAAAAAACATGACCCGGGACTTGAACTCAATTTTTTTTTGGATGGAGCTTAACTGCCATCAGTTTAAAGAATATCTTTTGCCTTTTAACCATGATAGGAAAGTATGAAAAAAAAAAAAAAAACGATGACCCGGGACCTGTCGTCAAAATCAAAAAAGTATGAAAAAAAAAAAAAAAAAAAAAAAAACATGACCCGGGACTTGAACTCAATTTTTTTGTGGATGGAGCTTAACTGCCATCAGTTTAAAGAATATCTTTTGCCTTTTAACAATGATAGGAAAGTATGAAAAAAAAAAAAAAAACGATGACTTTTAACAATGATAGGAAAGTATGAAAAAAAAAAAAAAACGAGTTTAAATCAGTTGACCCGGGACCTGTCGTCAAAATCCCAAAAGTATGAAAAAAAAAAAAAAACATGACCCGGGACTTGAACTCAATTTCTTTGTGGATGGAGCTTAATTGCCATCAGTTTAAAGAATATCTTTTGCCTTTTAACCATGATAGGAAAGTATGAAAAAAAAAAAAAAAACGATGACCTGTCGTCAAAATCCCAAAAGTATGAAAAAACAAAAAAACAAAAAAAAACATGACCCGGGACTTGAACTCAATTTCTTTGTGGATGGAGCTTAACTGCCATCAGTTTAAATAATATTTTTTGCCTTTTAACCATGATAGGAAAGTATGAAAAAAAAACAAAAAACGATGACCCGGGACCTGTCGTCAAAATCCCAAAAGTATGAAAAAAAAAAAAAAACATGACCCGGGACTTAAACTCAATTTCTTTCTGGATGGAGCTTAACTGCCATCAGTTTAAATCATATCTTTTGCCTTTTAACAATGATAGGAAAGTATGAAAAAAAAAAAAAAAAACGATGACCCGGGACCTGTCGTCAAAATCCCAAAAGTATGAAAAAACAAACAAAAAAAAAAAACATGACACGGGACTTGAACTCAATTTCTTTGTGGATGGAGCTTAACTGCCATCAGTTTAAATAATATCTTTTGCCTTTTAACAATGATAGGAAAGTATGAAAAAAAAAAAAAAACGATGACCCGGGACCTGTCGTCAAAATCCCAAAAGTATGAAAAAAAAAAAAACATGACCCGGGACTTGAACTCAATTTTTTTGTGGATGGAGCTTAACTGCCATCAGTTTAAAGAATATCTTTTGCCTTTTAACCATGATAGGAAAGTATGAAAAAAAAAAAAATAACGATGACCCGGGACCTGTCGTCAAAATCCCAAAAGTATGAAAAAAAAAAAAAAAAAAAAACATGACCCGGGACTTGAACTCAATTTTTTTGTGGATGGAGCTTAACTGCCATCAGTTTAAAGAATATCTTTTGCCTTTTAACAATGATAGGAAAGTATGAAAAAAAAAAAAAAAACGATGACCCGGGACCTGTCGTCAAAATCCCAAAAGTATGAAAAAAAAAAAACATGACCCGGGACTTGAACTCAATTTCTTTGTGGATGGAGCTTAACTGCCATCAGTTTAAAGAATATCTTTTGCCTTTTAACCATGATAGGAAAGTATGAAAAAAAAAAAAAAAAAACGATGACCCGGGACCTGTCGTCAAAATCCAAAAAAGTATGAAAAAAAAAAAAAAAAAAAAAACATGACCCGGGACTTGAACTCAATTTCTTTGTGGATGGAGCTTAATTGCCATCAGTTTAAAGAATATCTTTTGCCTTTTAACCATGATAGGAAAGTATGAAAAAAAAAAAAAAAACGATGACCCGGGACCTGTCGTCAAAATCCCAAAAGTATGAAAAAAAAAAAACATGACCCGGGACTTGAACTCAATTTCTTTGTGGATGGAGCTTAATTGCCATCAGTTTAAAGAATATCTTTTGCCTTTTAACCATGATAGGAAAGTATGAAAAAAAACAAAAAACGATGACCCGGGACCTGTCGTCAAAATCCCAAAAGTATGAAAAAACAAAAAAACAAAAAAAAACATGACCCGGGACTTGAACTCAATTTCTTTGTGGATGGAGCTTAACTGCCATCAGTTTAAATAATATCTTTTACCTTTTAACAATGATAGGAAAGTATGAAAAAAAAAAACAACGATGACCAGGGACCTGTCGTCAAAATCCCAAAAGTATGAGAAAAAAAACTAAAAAAAACATGACCCGGGACTTGAACTCAATTTCTTTGTGGATGGAGCTTAACTGCCATCAGTTTAAAGAATACATTTTGCCTTTTAACCATGATAGGAAAGTATGAAAAAAAAAAAAAAAACGATGACCCGGGACCTGTCGTCAAAATCCCAAAAGTATTAAAAAAAAAAAACATGACCCGGGACTTGAACTCAATTTTTTTGTGGATGGAGCTTAACTGCCATCAGTTTAAAGAATATCTTTTGCCTTTTAACAATGATAGGAAAGTATGAAAAAAAAAAAAAAAAACGATGACCCGGGACCTGTCGTCAAAATCCCAAAAGTATGAAAAAAAAAAAAAACATGACCCGGGACTTGAACTCAATTTTTTTGTGGATGGAGCTTAACTGCCATCAGTTTAAAGAATATCTTTTGCCTTTTAACAATGATAGGAAAGTATGAAAAAAAAAAAAAACGATGACCCGGGACCTGTCGTCAAAATCCCAAAAGTATGAAAAAACAAAAAAACAAAAAAAAACATGACCCGGGACTTGAACTCAATTTCTTTGTGGATGGAGCTTAACTGCCATCAGTTTAAAGAATATCTTTTGCCTTTTAACAATGATAGGAAAGTATGAAAAAAAAAAAAAAACGATGACCCGGGACCTGTCGTCAAAATCCCAAAAGTATGAAAAAACAAAAAAAACAAAAAAAACATGACCCGGGACTTGAACTCAATTTCTTTGTGGATGGAGCTTAACTGCCATCAGTTTAAATAATATCTTTTGCCTTTTAACAATGATAGGAAAGTATGAAAAAAAAAAAAAACGATGACCCGGGACCTGTCGTCAAAATCCCAAAAGTATGAGAAAAAAAACTAAAAAAAACATGACCCGGGACTTGAACTCAATTTCTTTGTGGATGGAGCTTAACTGCCATCAGTTTAAAGAATATATTTTGCCTTTTAACCATGATAGGAAAGTATGAAAAAAAAAAAAAAAAACGATGACCCGGGACCTGTCGTCAAAATCCCAAAAGTAAAAAAAAAAAAAAACATGACCCGGGACTTGAACTCAATTTTTTTGTGGATGGAGCTTAACTGCCATCAGTTTAAAGAATATCTTTTGCCTTTTAACAATGATAGGAAAGTATGAAAAAAAAAAAAAAAAACGATGACCCGGGACCTGTCGTCAAAATCCCAAAAGTATGAAAAAACAAAAAAACAAAAAAAAACATGACCCGGGACTTGAACTCAATTTCTTTGTGGATGGAGCTTAACTGCCATCAGTTTAAAGCATATCTTTTGCCTTTTAACAATGATAGGAAAGTATGAAAAAAAAAAAAAAAAACGATGACCCGGGACCTGTCGTCAAAATCCCAAAGTATGAAAAAACAAAAAAACAAAAAAAAACATGACACGGGACTTGAACTCAATTTCTTTGTGGATGGAGCTTAACTGCCATCAGTTTAAATAATATATTTTGCCTTTTAACAATGATAGGAAAGTATGAAAAAAAAAAAAACGATGACCCGGGACCTGTCGTCAAAATCCCAAAAGTATGAAAAAAAAAAAAACATGACCCGGGACTTGAACTCAATTTTTTTGTGGATGGAGCTTAACTGCCATCAGTTTAAAGAATATCTTTTGCCTTTTAACAATGATAGGAAAGTATGAAAAAAAAAAAAAAAAACGATGACTTTTAACAATGATAGGAAAGTATGAAAAAAAAAAAAAACGAGTTTAAATCAGTTGACCCGGGACCTGTCGTCAAAATCCCAAAAGTATGAAAAAAAAAAAAAAACATGACCCGGGACTTGAACTCAATTTCTTTGTGGATGGAGCTTAATTGCCATCAGTTTAAAGAATATCTTTTGCCTTTTAACCATGATAGGAAAGTATGAAAAAAAAAAAAAAAAACGATGACCCGGGACCTGTCGTCAAAATCCCAAAAGTATGAAAAAAAAAAAAACATGACCCGGGACTTGAACTCAATTTTTTTGTGGATGGAGCTTAACTGCCATATGTTTAAAGAATATCTTTTGCCTTTTAACAATGATAGGAAAGTATGAAAAAAAAAAAAAAACGATGACCCGGGACCTGTCGTCAAAATCCCAAAAGTATGAAAAAACAAAAAAACAAAAAAAAACATGACCCGGGACTTGAACTCAATTTCTTTGTGGATGGAGCTTAACTGCCATCAGTTTAAAGCATATCTTTTGCCTTTTAACAATGATAGGAAAGTATGAAAAAAAAAAAAAAAACGATGACCCGGGACCTGTCGTCAAAATCCCAAAGTATGAAAAAACAAAAAAACAAAAAAAAACATGACACGGGACTTGAACTCAATTTCTTTGTGGATGGAGCTTAACTGCCATCAGTTTAAATAATATATTTTGCCTTTTAACAATGATAGGAAAGTATGAAAAAAAAAAAAAACGATGACCCGGGACCTGTCGTCAAAATCCCAAAAGTATGAAAAAAAAAAAAAACATGACCCGGGACTTGAACTCAATTTTTTTGTGGATGGAGCTTAACTGCCATCAGTTTAAAGAATATCTTTTGCCTTTTAACAATGATAGGAAAGTATGAAAAAAAAAAAAAAAAACGATGACTTTTAACAATGATAGGAAAGTATGAAAAAAAAAAAAAACGAGTTTAAATCAGTTGACCCGGGACCTGTCGTCAAAATCCCAAAAGTATGAAAAAAAAAAAAAAAACATGACCCGGGACTTGAACTCAATTTCTTTGTGGATGGAGCTTAATTGCCATCAGTTTAAAGAATATCTTTTGCCTTTTAACCATGATAGGAAAGTATGAAAAAAAAAAAAAAAACGATGACCCGGGACCTGTCGTCTAAATCCCAAAAGTATGAAAAAACAAAAAAACAAAAAAAAACATGACCCGGGACTTGAACTCAATTTCTTTGTGGATGGAGCTTAACTGCCATCAGTTTAAATAATATTTTTTGCCTTTTAACCATGATAGGAAAGTATGAAAAAAAAACAAAAAACGATGACCCGGGACCTGTCGTCAAAATCCCAAAAGTATGAAAAAAAAAAAAAAACATGACCCGGGACTTAAACTCAATTTCTTTCTGGATGGAGCTTAACTGCCATCAGTTTAAATCATATCTTTTGCCTTTTAACAATGATAGGAAAGTATGAAAAAAAAAAAAAAAACGATGACCCGGGACCTGTCGTCAAAATCCCAAAAGTATGAAAAAACAAACAAAAAAAAAAAACATGACACGGGACTTGAACTCAATTTCTTTGTGGATGGAGCTTAACTGCCATCAGTTTAAATAATATCTTTTGCCTTTTAACAATGATAGGAAAGTATGAAAAAAAAAAAAAAACGATGACCCGGGACGTGTCGTCAAAATCCCAAAAGTATGAAAAAAAAAAAAAACATGACCCGGGACTTGAACTCAATTTTTTTGTGGATGGAGCTTAACTGCCATCAGTTTAAAGAATATCTTTTGCCTTTTAACCATGATAGGAAAGTATGAAAAAAAAAAAAAAAAACGATGACCCGGGACCTGTCGTCAAAATCCCAAAAGTATGAAAAAAAAAACAAAAAAAAAAAACATGACACGGGACTTGAACTCAATTTCTTTGTGGATGGAGCTTAACTGCCATCAGTTTAAATAATATCTTTTGCCTTTTAACAATGATAGGAAAGTATGAAAAAAAAAAAAAAACGATGACCCGGGACCTGTCGTCAAAATCCCAAAAGTATGAAAAAAAAAAAAAACATGACCCGGGACTTGAACTCAATTTTTTTGTGGATGGAGCTTAACTGCCATCAGTTTAAATAATATCTTTTGCCTTTTAACAATGATAGGAAAGTATGAAAAAAAAAAAAAAAAACGATGACCCGGGACCTGTCGTCAAAATCCCAAAAGTATGAAAAAAAAAAAAACATGACCCGGGACTTTAACTCAATTTTTTTGTGGATGGAGCTTAACTGCCATCAGTTTAAAGAATATCTTTTGCCTTTTAATAATGATAGGAAAGTATGAAAAAAAAAAAAAAACGATGACCCGGGACCTGTCGTCAAAATCCCAAAAGTATGAGAAAAAAACAAAAAAAAACATGACCCGGGACTTGAACTCAATTTCTTTGTGGATGGAGCTTAACTGCCATCAGTTTAAATAATATCATTTGCCTTTTAACAATGATAGGAAAGTATGAAAAAAAAAAAAAAACGATGACACGGGACCTGTCGTCAAAATCCCAATAGTATGAAAAAAAAAAAAACATGACCCGGGACTTGAACTCAATTTTTTTTGGATGGAGCTTAACTGCCATCAGTTTAAAGAATATCTTTTGCCTTTTAACAATGATAGGAAAGTATGAAAAAAAAAAAAAAAACGATGACCCGGGACCTGTCGTCAAAATCCCAAAAGTATGAAAAAACAAAAAAAACAAAAAAAAACATGACCCGGGACTTGAACTCAATTTCTTTGTGGATGGAGCTTAACTGCCATCAGTTTAAAGCATATCTTTTGCCTTTTAACAATGATAGGAAAGTATGAAAAAAAAAAAAAAAACGATGACCCGGGACCTGTCGTCAAAATCCCAAAAGTATGAAAAGACAAAAAAACAAAAAAAAACATGACCCGGGACTTGAACTCAATTTTTTTTTGGATGGAGCTTAACTGCCATCAGTTTAAAGAATATCTTTTGCCTTTTAACCATGATAGGAAAGTATGAAAAAAAAAAAAAAAACGATGACCCGGGACCTGTCGTCAAAATCAAAAAAGTATGAAAAAAAAAAAAAAAAAAAAAAAAAACATGACCCGGGACTTGAACTCAATTTTTTTGTGGATGGAGCTTAACTGCCATCAGTTTAAAGAATATCTTTTGCCTTTTAACAATGATAGGAAAGTATGAAAAAAAAAAAAAAAAACGATGACTTTTAACAATGATAGGAAAGTATGAAAAAAAAAAAAAAACGAGTTTAAATCAGTTGACCCGGGACCTGTCGTCAAAATCCCAAAAGTATGAAAAAAAAAAAAAAACATGACCCGGGACTTGAACTCAATTTCTTTGTGGATGGAGCTTAATTGCCATCAGTTTAAAGAATATCTTTTGCCTTTTAACCATGATAGGAAAGTATGAAAAAAAAAAAAAAAACGATGACCTGTCGTCAAAATCCCAAAAGTATGAAAAAACAAAAAAACAAAAAAAAACATGACCCGGGACTTGAACTCAATTTCTTTGTGGATGGAGCTTAACTGCCATCAGGGTCCGTGTATCATCCGATCATTTCATTTCCTATTTGGAATGGAATAACGAGGAATGAAAAAACAGCTCGTTTATTCGTTTTTTTGTTTAGTTTAAAAAACGAAAAATTAGATTTTGGCTCGATTTTTCATTTTTCGTTTGTGGTTTACAAATCGGTTTATGGGTTCGATATTTCGTCCGCGCATGTGGGCGGCGCTGAAACGCCCCTTTCATCTGATTGGTCAAACCGCTCCGCCTTCAGTACGAGCTTTTCTTTCTGTCGGCAGAATAAGAGTCAGTACGAGTGCGGCACTAACATTATTGCACTTTGATAAAATAATGTCTGAAAACACCACTCACTTTTAAGTTGCACAATATTTGAAGCAGAAGTATGTTCCAGCGACCCCATTAATGTGAGCTACAGTAGGCTATGACAGATTATTTTAGCATGATGTATTTCTCATTGATAAATACAGTGCAAATAGTTCCGTCTCTTTGGATAAAAGGGAAGTGGAAATAAAAATCAACATATAGGCTGAACTGTACCATATATGTCCTTAACATTAGATGTCCGTAGATGGCCTAACTGTTAGCTACGTCAGAGTTAGGGGATAACACAGTGTGTACAGTATAAAATCATCATGGTTCCCATAAAACATGAAAACCCAACAACCCAATGGGAATATATCCTTGTTGTGTAAAACATCTGTTCATAATCCGTAATTATACAATTTCAATAGGCTACGAATAGCACCGGGATCGAGGCGTCTGGAATAACTGCAATGATCAATCCGCATTTTATAGGCTAATATTCAGAATGTCCTCGTATAATGCCAACGACCGCTTCCTTTGAGAAATATAGCAGACCACCTTTTTTAAACTGTTATTTAAGATTATTTGTGCATAAATGTTTGTGCATAAATGTCCGGACAGACAGACAGACAGACAGACAGACAGACAGACAGACAGACAGAAGTTTAAATGTGTTAGGCCTATATAAATTTAGGCACATATAACAAGTATTACAAACTACAATAGCCTAAACAGAACATGGCAAGCCATGGCAACTTGTAGGCTATAGCCTACTTAAAAGGAAAACAAATTTGCTGAGTAAAAACAGAGCTTGTGTTGTTGAATCATATTTTTTCTAGTATATCTTAAAATATAGAGCTCATGACAAATAAAACTTCCAGATGGACAAATTTAAACGCAAAAAACAGTGTGAATAACAACATCTTAGAGTGGCAAACTTTGAAGTAGGGTTCAAGTTTTAATTAGTTGAACAGCTTGAAGTGTAAAGCTTGTTCTCATACACAGATATGGCCTATTTATGAATGAAATTCATGCATTTATTTGTCATTTAAACTGATGCAAACAGGAAAAGAGAGTAGAAAAGACGTATTATCCTGTCGCCCCCCTCTAGTGGAGAGCATTAACTATTACGGCCTTCATTGATAATGCAAGTCGATGGATTTTTTGGGAAAGTATGTCTGACCAGTTATAAACATAGACAGGATATAAAGGGTTATAAATGATATAAGCGAGTCAGACCAGTCTGGAGGCCTGAGCTGAGTTTGGTGAAGCATTAAAGTGAAGCACTAGGCGGAGTCAATTTCTCATAATAAATAATAATGATGTTTAAAATATGCTGCATGGCTTTCTCAAGTCCACATAATGAAGACAACTCAGAGAAACATTGACCAATTCAGAATGTAATAAAATCGTATTAGTTTATAATAAAACTAATAACATTTTAAAGGTAGACTATGCTGTGCTCTTCAACCGACATGATTTTAATCAATCCCAAACCCTGCTAATTTTGACAGTATTAACGTTCACTGATTTTAGCTTCTCTCTTTTCTTTCTCTTTCTTTTCATGTGAACTGAGTAGGCTACACATGCTTACATTCATAAATATAAACTTTATTTCTATTCAATTTTCAAAATTACTAAATTAGTAGGCCTAGAGTGGTAAATGTTACACACTATAATTGTGTTACATATAATAGTAGCCTACAGTTCAGCCTATTATTGGTTTTTATTTCCACTTCCCTTTTATCCAAAGAGACGGAACTATTTGCACTGAATTTATCAATGAGAAATACATCATGCTAAAATAATCTGTCATAGCCTACTGTAGCTCACATTAATGGGGTCGCTGGAACATACTTCTGCTTCAAATAGGCTATTGTGCAACTTAAAAGTGAGTGGTGTTTTCAGACATTATTTTATCAAAGTGCAATAATGTTAGTGCCGCACTCGTACTGACTCTTATTCTGCCGACAGAAAGAAAAGCTCGTACTGAAGGCGGAGCGGTTTGACCAATCAGATGAAAGGGGCGTTTCAGCGCCGCCCACATGCGCGGACGAAATATCGAACCCATAAACCGATTTGTAAACCACAAACGAAAAATGAAAAATCGAGCCAAAATCTAATTTTTCGTTTTTTAAACTAAACAAAAAAAACGAATAAACGAGCTGTTTTTTCATTCCTCGTTATTCCATTCCAAATAGGAAATGAAATGATCGGATGATACACGGACCCATCAGTTTAAATAATATTTTTTGCCTTTTAACCATGATAGGAAAGTATGAAAAAAAAACAAAAAACGATGACCCGGGACCTGTCGTCAAAATCCCAAAAGTATGAAAAAAAAAAAAAAACATGACCCGGGACTTAAACTCAATTTCTTTCTGGATGGAGCTTAACTGCCATCAGTTTAAATCATATCTTTTGCCTTTTAACAATGATAGGAAAGTATGAAAAAAAAAAAAAAAACGATGACCCGGGACCTGTCGTCAAAATCCCAAAAGTATGAAAAAACAAACAAAAAAAAAAAACATGACACGGGACTTGAACTCAATTTCTTTGTGGATGGAGCTTAACTGCCATCAGTTTAAATAATATCTTTTGCCTTTTAACAATGATAGGAAAGTATGAAAAAAAAAAAAAAAACGATGACCCGGGACCTGTCGTCAAAATCCCAAAAGTATGAAAAAAAAAAAAACATGACCCGGGACTTGAACTCAATTTTTTTGTGGATGGAGCTTAACTGCCATCAGTTTAAAGAATATCTTTTGCCTTTTAACCATGATAGGAAAGTATGAAAAAAAAAAAAAATAACGATGACCCGGGACCTGTCGTCAAAATCCCAAAAGTATGAAAAAAAAAAAAAAAAAAAACATGACCCGGGACTTGAACTCAATTTTTTTGTGGATGGAGCTTAACTGCCATCAGTTTAAAGAATATCTTTTGCCTTTTAACAATGATAGGAAAGTATGAAAAAAAAAAAAAAAAACGATGACCCGGGACCTGTCGTCAAAATCCCAAAAGTATGAAAAAAAAAAAACATGACCCGGGACTTGAACTCAATTTCTTTGTGGATGGAGCTTAACTGCCATCAGTTTAAAGAATATCTTTTGCCTTTTAACCATGATAGGAAAGTATGAAAAAAAAAAAAAAAAACGATGACCCGGGACCTGTCGTCAAAATCCAAAAAAGTATGAAAAAAAAAAAAAAAAAAAAAACATGACCCGGGACTTGAACTCAATTTCTTTGTGGATGGAGCTTAATTGCCATCAGTTTAAAGAATATCTTTTGCCTTTTAACCATGATAGGAAAGTATGAAAAAAAAAAAAAAAACGATGACCCGGGACCTGTCGTCAAAATCCCAAAAGTATGAAAAAAAAAAAAACATGACCCGGGACTTGAACTCAATTTCTTTGTGGATGGAGCTTAATTGCCATCAGTTTAAAGAATATCTTTTGCCTTTTAACCATGATAGGAAAGTATGAAAAAAAAAAAAAAACGATGACCCGGGACCTGTCGTCAAAATCCCAAAAGTATGAAAAAACAAAAAAACAAAAAAAAACATGACCCGGGACTTGAACTCAATTTCTTTGTGGATGGAGCTTAACTGCCATCAGTTTAAATAATATCTTTTACCTTTTAACAATGATAGGAAAGTATGAAAAAAAAAAACAACGATGACCAGGGACCTGTCGTCAAAATCCCAAAAGTATGAGAAAAAAAACTAAAAAAAACATGACCCGGGACTTGAACTCAATTTCTTTGTGGATGGAGCTTAACTGCCATCAGTTTAAAGAATACATTTTGCCTTTTAACCATGATAGGAAAGTATGAAAAAAAAAAAAAAAAACGATGACCCGGGACCTGTCGTCAAAATCCCAAAAGTATTAAAAAAAAAAAAACATGACCCGGGACTTGAACTCAATTTTTTTGTGGATGGAGCTTAACTGCCATCAGTTTAAAGAATATCTTTTGCCTTTTAACAATGATAGGAAAGTATGAAAAAAAAAAAAAAAAACGATGACCCGGGACCTGTCGTCAAAATCCCAAAAGTATGAAAAAAAAAAAAAACATGACCCGGGACTTGAACTCAATTTTTTTGTGGATGGAGCTTAACTGCCATCAGTTTAAAGAATATCTTTTGCCTTTTAACAATGATAGGAAAGTATGAAAAAAAAAAAAAAACGATGACCCGGGACCTGTCGTCAAAATCCCAAAAGTATGAAAAAACAAAAAAACAAAAAAAAACATGACCCGGGACTTGAACTCAATTTCTTTGTGGATGGAGCTTAACTGCCATCAGTTTAAAGCATATCTTTTGCCTTTTAACAATGATAGGAAAGTATGAAAAAAAAAAAAAAAATGATGACCCGGGACCTCTCGTCAAAATCCCAAAAGTATGAAAAAACAAAAAAACAAAAAAAAACATGACACGGGACTTGAACTCAATTTCTTTGTGGATGGAGCATAACTGCCATCAGTTTAAATAATATCTTTTGCCTTTTAACAATGATAGGAAAGTATGAAAAAAAAAAAAACGATGACCCGGGACCTGTCGTCAAAATCCCAAAAGTATGAAAAAAAAAAAAAACATGACCCGGGACTTGAACTCAATTTTTTTGTGGATGGAGCTTAACTGCCATCAGTTTAAAGAATATCTTTTGCCTTTTAACCATGATAGGAAAGTATGAAAAAAAAAAAAAAAACCGATGACCCGGGACCTGTCGTCAAAATCACAAAAGTATGAAAAAAAAAAAAAAAAAAAAAACATGACCCGGGACTTGAACTCATTTTTTTTGTGGATGGAGCTTAACTGCCATCAGTTTAAAGAATATCTTTTGCCTTTTAACAATGATAGGAAAGTATGAAAAAAAAAAAAAAAAAAAACGATGACTTTTAACAATGATAGGAAAGTATGAAAAAAAAAAAAAAAGAGTTTAAATCAGTTGACCCGGGACCTGTCGTCAAAATCCCAAAAGTATGAAAAAACAAAAAAACAAAAAAAAACATGACCCGGGACTTGAACTCAATTTCTTTGTGGATGGAGCTTAACTGCCATCAGTTTAAATAATATTTTTTGCCTTTTAACCATGATAGGAAAGTATGAAAAAAAAACAAAAAACGATGACCCGGGACCTGTCGTCAAAATCCCAAAAGTATGAAAAAAAAAAAAAAAACATGACCCGGGACTTAAACTCAATTTCTTTCTGGATGGAGCTTAACTGCCATCAGTTTAAATCATATCTTTTGCCTTTTAACAATGATAGGAAAGTATGAAAAAAAAAAAAAAAACCGATGACCCGGGACCTGTCGTCAAAATCCCAAAAGTATGAAAAAAAAAAAAAAAAAAAAAAACATGACACGGGACTTGAACTCAATTTTTTGGTGGATGGAGCTTAACTGCCATCATTTTAAATAATATCTTTTGCCTTTTAACAATGATAGGAAAGTATGAAAAAAAAAAAAAAAAACGATGACCCGGGACCTGTCGTCAAAATCCCAAAAGTATGAAAAAAAAAAACATGACCCGGGACTTGAACTCAATTTCTTTGTGGATGGAGCTTAACTGCCATCAGTTTAAAGAATATCTTTTGCCTTTTAACAATGATAGGAAAGCATGAAAAAAAAAAAAAAACGATGACCCGGGACCTGTCGTCAAAATCCCAAAAGTATGAAAAAAACAAAAAAACAAAAAAAAACATGACCCGGGACTTGAACTCAATTTCTTTGTGGATGGAGCTTAACTGCCATCAGTTTAAATAATATTTTTTGCCTTTTAACCATGATAGGAAAGTATGAAAAAAAAACAAAAAACGATGACCCGGGACCTGTCGTCAAAATCCCAAAAGTATGAAAAAAAAAAAAAAACATGACCCGGGACTTAAACTCAATTTCTTTCTGGATGGAGCTTAACTGCCATCAGTTTAAAGAATATCTTTTGCCTTTTAACAATGATAGGAAAGTATGAAAAAAAAAAAAAAAACGATGACCCGGGACCTGTCGTCAAAATCCCAAAAGTATGAAAAAAAAAAAAACATGACCCGGGACTTGAACTCAATTTTTTTGTGGATGGAGCTTAACTGCCATCAGTTTAAAGAATATCTTTTGCCTTTTAACAATGATAGGAAAGTATGAAAAAAAAAAAAAAAACGATGACCCGGGACCTGTCGTCAAAATCCCAAAAGTATGAAAAAACAAAAAAAACAAAAAAAAACATGACCCGGGACTTGAACTCAATTTTTTTGTGGATGGAGCTTAACTGCCATCAGTTTAAAGAATATATTTTGCCTTTTAACAATGATAGGAAAGTATGAAAAAAAAAAAAAAAAACGATGACCCGGGACCTGTCGTCAAAATCCCAAAAGTATGAGAAAAAAACCAAAAAAAAACATGACCCGGGACTTGAACTCAATTTCTTTGTGGATGGAGCTTAACTGCCATCAGTTTAAAGAATATCTTTTGCCTTTTAACAATGATAGGAAAGCATGAAAAAAAAAAAAAAACGATGACCCGGGACCTGTCGTCAAAATCCCAAAAGTATGAAAAAACAAAAAAACAAAAAAAAACATGACCCGGGACTTGAACTCAATTTCTTTGCGGATGGAGCTTAACTGCCATCAGTTTAAATAATATTTTTTGCCTTTTAACCATGATAGGAAAGTATGAAAAAAAAAACAAAAAACGATGACCCGGGACCTGTCGTCAAAATCCCAAAAGTATGAAAAAAAAAAAAAAACCTGACCCGGGACTTAAACTCAATTTCTTTCTGGATGGAGCTTAACTGCCATCAGTTTAAAGAATATCTTTTGCCTTTTAACAATGATAGGAAAGTATGAAAAAAAAAAAAAAAACGATGACCCGGGACCTGTCGTCAAAATCCCAAAAGTATGAAAAAAAAAAAACATGACCCGGGACTTGAACTCAATTTTTTTGTGGATGGAGCTTAACTGCCATCAGTTTAAAGAATATCTTTTGCCTTTTAACAATGATAGGAAAGTATGAAAAAAAAAAAAAAAACGATGACCCGGGACCTGTCGTCAAAATCCCAAAAGTATGAAAAAACAAAAAAACAAAAAAAAACATGACCCGGGACTTGAACTCAATTTTTTTGTGGATGGAGCTTAACTGCCATCAGTTTAAAGAATATATTTTGCCTTTTAACAATGATAGGAAAGTATGAAAAAAAAAACAAAAACGATGACCCGGGACCTGTCGTCAAAATCCCAAAAGTATGAGAAAAAAACCAAAAAAAAACATGACCCGGGACTTGAACTCAATTTCTTTGTGGATGGAGCTTAACTGCCATCAGTTTAAAGAATATCTTTTGCCTTTTAACAATGATAGAAAAGTATGAAAAAAAAAAAAAAAAAAAAAAAAAACGATGACCCGGGACCTGTCGTCAAAATCCCAAAAGTATGAGAAAAAAAACAAAAAAAAACATGACCCGGGACTTGAACTCAATTTTTTTGTGGATGGAGCTTAACTGCCATCAGTTTAAAGAATATCTTTTGCCTTTTAACAATGATAGGAAAGTATGAAAAAAAAAAAAAAAAACGATGACCCGGGACCTGTCGTCAAAATCCCAAAAGTATGAAAAAAAAAAAACATGACCCGGGACTTGAACTCAATTTTTTTGTGGATGGAGCTTAACTGCCATCAGTTTAAAGAATATCTTTTGCCTTTTAACAATGATAGGAAAGTATGAAAAAAAAAAAAAAAAAACGATGACCCCGGGACCTGTCGTCAAAATCCCAAAAGTATGAAAAAAAAAAAAAACATGACCCAGGACCTTGAACTCAATTTTTTTGTGGATGGAGCTTAACTGCCATCAGTTTAAAGAATATATTTTGCCTTTTAACAATGATAGGAAAGTATGAAAAAAAAAAAAAAAACGATGACCCGGGACCTGTCGTCAAAATCCCAAAAGTATGAGAAAAAAACCAAAAAAAAACATGACCCGGGACTTGAACTCAATTTCTTTGTGGATGGAGCTTAACTGCCATCAGTTTAAAGAATATCTTTTGCCTTTTAACAATGATAGGAAAGTATGAAAAAAAAAAAAAAAAAAAAAAAAAAACGATGACCCGGGACCTGTCGTCAAAATCCCAAAAGTATGAGAAAAAAAACAAAAAAAAAAACATGACCCGGGACTTGAACTCAATTTTTTTGTGGATGGAGCTTAACTGCCATCAGTTTAAAGAATATCTTTTGCCTTTTAACAATGATAGGAAAGTATGAAAAAAAAAAAAAAAAACGATGACCCGGGACCTGTCGTCAAAATCCCAAAAGTATGAAAAAAAAAAAAACATGACCCAGGACTTGAACTCAATTTTTTTGTGGATGGAGCTTAACTGCCATCAGTTTAAAGAATATATTTTGCCTTTTAACCATGATAGGAAAGTATGAAAAAAAAAAAAAACGATGACCCGGGACCTGTCGTCAAAATCCCAAAAGTATGAGAAAAAAAACAAAAAAAAAACATGACCCGGGACTTGAACTCAATTTCTTTTTGGATGGAGCTTAACTGCCATCAGTTTAAAGAATATATTTTGCCTTTTAACAATGATAGGAAAGTATGAAAAAAAAAAAAAAAAAAAAAAAAAAACGATGACCCGGGACCTGTCGTCAAAATCCCAAAAGTATGAAAAAACAAAAAAACAAAAAAAAACATGACCCGGGACTTGAACTCAATTTCTTTGTGGATGGAGCTTAACTGCCATCAGTTTAAATAATATCTTTTGCCTTTTAACCATGATAGGAAAGTATGAAAAAAAAAAAAAAACGATGACCCGGGACCTGTCGTCAAAATCCCAAAAGTATGAAAAAAAAAAAAACATGACCCGGGACTTGAACTCAATTTTTTTGTGGATGGAGCTTAACTGACATCAGTTTAAAGAATATATTTTGCCTTTTAACAATGATAGGAAAGTATGAAAAAAAAAAAAAAAAAACGATGACCCGGGACCTGTCGTCAAAATCCCAAAAGTATGAAAAAACAAAAAAACAAAAAAAAACATGACCCGGGACTTGAACTCAATTTCTTTGTGGATGGAGCTTAACTGCCATCAGTTTAAAGCATATCTTTTGCCTTTTAACAATGATAGGAAAGTATGAATAAAAAAAAAAAACGATGACCCGGGACCTGTCGTCAAAATCCCAAAAGTATGAAAAAACAAAAAAAAAAAAAAAACATGACCCGGGACTTAAACTCAATTTCTTTCTGGATGGAGCTTAACTGCCATCAGTTTAAAGAATATATTTTGCCTTTTAACAATGATAGGAAAGTATGAAAAAAAAAAAAAAAAACGATGACCCGGGACCTGTCGTCAAAATCCCAAAAGTATGAAAAAACAAAAAAAACAAAAAAAAACATGACCCGGGACTTGAACTCAATTTCTTTGTGGATGGAGCTTAACTGCCATCAGTTTAAAGCATATCTTTTGCCTTTTAACAATGATAGGAAAGTATGAATAAAAAAAAAAAAACGATGACCCGGGACCTGTCGTCAAAATCCCAAAAGTATGAAAAAACAAACAAAAAAAAAAAAACATGACACGGGACTTGAACTCAATTTCTTTGTGGATGGAGCTTAACTGCCATCAGTTTAAATAATATCTTTTGCCTTTTAACAATGATAGGAAAGTATGAAAAAAAAAAAAAAAACGATGACCCGGGACCTGTCGTCAAAATCCCAAAAGTATGAAAAAAAAAAAAACATGACCCGGGACTTGAACTCAATTTTTTTGTGGATGGAGCTTAACTGCCATCAGTTTAAAGAATATCGTTTGCCTTTTAACCATGATAGGAAAGTATGAAAAAAAAAAAAAAAAACGATGACCCCGGGACCTGTCGTCAAAATCACAAAAGTATGAAAAAAAAAAAAAAAAAAAAAAAAAATGACCCGGGACTTGAACTCAATTTTTTTGTGGATGGAGCTTAACTGCCATCAGTTTAAAGAATATCTTTTGCCTTTTAACAATGATAGGAAAGTATGAAAAAAAAAAAAAAAAACGATGACTTTTAACAATGATAGGAAAGTATGAAAAAAAAAAAAAACGAGTTTAAATCAGTTGACCCGGGACCTGTCGTCAAAATCCCAAAAGTATGAAAAAAAAAAAAAAACATGACCCGGGACTTGAACTCAATTTCTTTGTGGATGGAGCTTAATTGCCATCAGTTTAAAGAATATCTTTTGCCTTTTAACCATGATAGGAAAATATGAAAAAAAAAAAAAAAAAAACGATGACCCGGGACCTGTTGTCTAAATCCCAAAAGTATGAAAAAACAAAAAAACAAAAAAAAACATGACCCGGGACTTGAACTCAATTTCTTTGTGGATGGAGCTTAACTGCCATCAGTTTAAATAATATTTTTTGCCTTTTAACCATGATAGGAAAGTATGAAAAAAAAAAAAAAAAACGATGACCCGGGACCTGTCGTCAAAATCCCATAAGTATGAAAAAAAAAAAAAAAAAAAAAAAACATGACCCGGCACTTGAACTCAATTTCTTTGTGGATGGAGCTTAACTGCCATCAGTTTAAAGCATATATTTTGCCTTTTAACAATGATAGGAAAGTATGAAAAAAAAAAAAAAACGATGACCCGGGACCTGTCGTCAAAATCCCAAAAGTATGAGAAAAAAAACAAAAAAAAAACATGACCCGGGACTTGAACTCAATTTTTTTGTGGATGGAGCTTAACTGCCATCAGTTTAAAGAATATCTTTTGCCTTTTAACAATGATAGGAAAGTATGAAAAAAAAAAAAAAAACGATGACCCGGGACCTGTCGTCAAAATCCCAAAAGTATGAAAAAAAAAAAAACATGACCCGGGACTTGAACTCAATTTATTTGTGGATGGAGCTTAACTGCAATCAGTTTAAAGAATATCTTTTGCCTTTTAACCATGATAGGAAAGTATGAAAAAAAAAAAAAAAACGATGACCCGGGACCTGTCGTCAAAATCCAAAAAGTATGAAAAAACAAAAAAACAAAAAAAAAACATGACCCGGGACTTGAACTCAATTTCTTTGTG
>JARPMJ010008926.1:22500-27500 GCA_033366665.1 Phoxinus dragarum | reverse complement strand
AATGAATGCAAAGTATGATTTGATAATTGTTTTTTAAAACAAGTTGCAATATTAATATTTTGGGTAATATATGATTAGATTTTTTTTTTAAACACAAGTTGCAATATTAATATTTAGAGTAATGTAAAAAATAAAGTATGATTTGATAATTGTTTTTTAAAACAAGTTGCAATATTAATATTTCGGGTAATAAATGAAAAAAAGAAAGTATGATTTGATAATTGTTTTTAAAACACAAGTTGCAATATTAATATTTAGAGTAACAAATGAAAGTATGATTTGATAATTGTTTTTTAAAGCACAAGTTGCAATATTAATATTTCTGGTAATGAAAGAAAGATGAAGTCTGACGCTGTCTCCGGTCTCCAGCTGGTCATGGAGATGCTGCTGACGGGACGGCCCATCTCGGCTCAGGACGCTCTTCTCCACGGGCTGCTCAGTAAAGTGGTGTGTGAGGAGCAGTTGGAGGAGGCGACGCTGGCCATCGCCCGGCGTGTGTGTGAGTGCAGCCGGCCCGTGGTGGCTCTCGGGAAGAGTGTGTTTCACACACAGATGTCCGGGGGCCGGGATGAGGCGTACGCGTGTGCTTCCGCTGCCATGGTGGAGAACCTGGCGCTGCGGGACGGGCAGGAGGGCGTCAGGGCGTTCCTGGAGAAGCGCAGGCCTGTGTGGAGCCACACCGACGAGGAAGCACACATGTGACTCCACAAACACAACACACAACGTTTTATTGAACGTTTATGTGACTCACACACACTTTGCTTCTTCCACTGTAATGTCTTAATAAAGGGAATAGTTCATTTTTGGGTGAAATATTCCTATTTTTTAAAGGGGCGCCCTTTTCACACATTGTAAAAAAGTATGAATATTTGCAATATTTCACATACACATAAGTGTGTGTGTGTGTGTGAGAGAGAGAGAGAAAGCTCAAAATACCCCACAGATATTTTTATATCGCATGTTAAAATTGTCACTTTTTGAGGGTGAGCAAAAACACACCGTGTGTCTGTCCCTTTAAATGCAAATGAGCTGCTGCTCCCGGCACAGGGGGCGGAGCTTCAAGAGCTTGTGTTCTTGAACTGAACATTTCTAAAACGTTTATGTTTAAACCGGAGTCAGAAAGATGGAGAGACTCAAGAAGTGACACATGTAGAAGAACAGGAGATTTCTGAATGGTTAGTTGATGAATTTATGTAGATTATGTAGTTATCTTCTAGTCATTGATTAGCATATTCTGTCTTGATAATCTATAAATCGTGTTTAGGGGGCGGGGGTTTATGTAAATTCTAGGGTTGGTGATGTCACTAACCCGGGAGGAATGTCGTGTAGTCTCTACCAGCCGTTTGTTGTAGTCCTTAAAAAACAATTTCTTTAAAATCAAATCTCCCTTTGCTTTGAACGTTGAGCGTTGTAACTTTGCAGACGTTGTTTATGATCAAACACAACATTACACACTAACTACAGTTTTAAATCATAATGAACCACCGCTTGAAATGCGTTTGCTGGTCGGAACGTCCCAGGAATGCTTTAATTAATTAATGAAGGACAACACACACACACACAAAAAATCCTCAAAATAATTTCATCCTCTACTTGTTTTGGAAGAGTAAAAGTCTTTAGGAGCTCAAATGAAACCTCTCCTGACGTCCGCTGGCCGACTCCCTCCCGGACGCAGATTCCGTCGGCCAATGGGAACGCTCGTTCCGGGGAGGTGACCCGGGAGTGGGCCAATGGGGTCGAAGCGTGGGCGGGGCAGGAGAACAGGTGATTGGTCGTATTCTCCTCCGATGATGCCGGGAGGGTAGAGCGGGAGCGGGAGCGGGGGGGACGGGAACGGGAACGGGGAACGAGGGAAAATCGGAGGAACGCGGTCTGGATAAAAGCGGCATCTGTGAGTGTCTTTCTTCTGTTTATACTTCTTTTTGTAAAGCTGAGGGCGAAACCAAAAGTCAAGTCAGCTTTATTTCTAGAGTCAGCTTTATACAATACAGATTGTTTCAAACTTCATCAGATATGAGACATTCTCTAAAGAGTGTCAATTATTCAGCTCAATTATGTAAAGCTCATCAATTATGAATCACAATAGTGTTATTATTATCTCAAGTCAACTCAATATTGACTGAATTCAGTTCAATAAAAGCAGAGGTAAGAGTTTAGAATAGCATTTAAAACGATAATAAAATTAAAATATATAATATAAAAATATAATATTCAGTTTAGATCGTTTGGTGACTCGAGGGTCAGAGAGAAATCAGGCGATAGTTAGCAGATAAATTGAAAATGCATTCATTCATATTTTATAATTGTATATAAAAAAGTAAGAATTTAATCATTATTTCTGTATTATCCATTTCAATTAGTTTTTTATAAAAGTCTTATATCAATATGATTTTTTATTTTTAAAAGAAAAAATAATAATAATTCAGATTGGGTGCCAACTCAAAAAGAAATAGATATAAAAAATTCAGTTTCAATTTGTTTTTTATTAATTGTTACATTATAAAATCAAAGTCTTATAAATGCGTCATTAATATTATTTATTTTAAAATGAATAAAAAATATAATAATTCAGATTGTGTGCTAAAAGCAACATTAAAAAGCGATTAATCCTTTTATAACCATATTCAAAAATAAATAAATTGCTAAATTGAATATTACATTGCCATTAATGTGGTTCATTGTGTTTTGATTATAATATTGCAGAACATGATCATAAGTAATGTCTGTTTTTTTAAATGATTGAGTGCCAATGTTAACCAAAGAGATGGTTTCTAAATATGATTGACAGATGTTTTGCTCACCTCTCTCCAGTCGGTGTCTCGGTGTTGATTTCCTGCAGATAAACTCACTGCAAAACCACACAACACTCGTGTCAGTTACACTTCACCTGTCTGTGTGTGTTTAATGTGACTGTGTGTCTGGTTAGATATAGATAGATAGATAGATATACCCCTAAAGTCTCTGTGCAGCAGGTGTCTCCAGAGTGAAGGATCTTGGGTAGCGACGTTCAGGTCTCGGCACACAGTCGACAGCGAGACGAGAGAGACGACATCCAGGAGCCGTAACACACGCAACAGCAGCTCAGGAGGAAGAACAGCCAGACCGAACAGAGCCGGCAGACCCAGCGCTGCAACACACACACACACACACACACACACACACACACACACACAGCTAGTGATGGCCGGTATGACCAAACATCCATATCAAGGTATTTTTTATTATTATACCGGTTTAACCATTTATGATAGTATTTTTTTTGGGTGTTAACCACATTTTCCACTGATTGAGAGAGCAAATACTGCAGAAGATTGACTCAGTAGGCCCTTTTTTACTGTTGTGAGTGAATATTGTAGAAAAAAGTCCACACTAGTATGATTAGTACAGGTTTGCAAGGCTGTGTACAGCAGGAGGCGCTGTAGAGCGCCAGAAACAGCGGTTTCCCCGGTAACGACTGAACACAAAGCGGTTTCCCCGGTAACGACTGAACACAAAGCGGTTTCCCCGGGTAACGACTGAACACAAAGCGGTTTCCCAGGTAACGACTGAACACAAAGCGGTTTCCACGGTAACGGCTCATAAACGCTGCTTTATCAGGAAGGATAAAGAAAGATTCAATTGAAATAACATCGAAACTTTTCGTCAGTTCACTTCAGACACATTCATATAAAAACACCCGCGCCGCAGTTTAACTTTGAAACTTACGATTCTCGTGTTTATTCAGCGATGTCAATGCCAACCACAAACAGATTTTCCAAAAGCCTGTGTTGATATTGTGGACCAATGTATGGGAAACACTGTAATATAATTTCACAGCTATTAATTATAGTTTAACCGATCCATCTTCACCGTCACGCTCAGTAACACACACATCACCAGTGAAAAGACCCTCTCAAACTGTGTCACGTGCGTTACGTTCATTGTTAAAGCGACATACGCCGGTATTGCGGTATATTAAAAATTCAAACAAAAATAAACACCGGTATTCTCTATGAACCGGTATAGCGCCCAGCACTACACACTGCAATAAAACACTCTGTTACCAGTGTGAAGAGGAATAATCACCCTGTCTGGCGGCGGCCATGAGCGGATACACCAGCTGATCTTTAAAGAGACGAGACAGTTTTCTTAAGTCTCTGTAGACGACGCCTGCGCTGCCACCTGTGCGGGAAGAGACAACTTCAGGTTAAACATAAAAGCATCAAGTCAATTACCATAGAAGATCACTTTAAACTCCTCATGTGGTGAAAATCAAGCGTTTAATGTTGTTTATGTGTCCATGTGGTGTTTTTAATATGCTTTAAGACAAACCATTAATGCATAAGTCTGTGTATTTTCTTCTTAAAACATTTTTGTGCTTCTAATATGTAATCAAAATGTCTTTGTCCAATGTTGATATATCGGCATTGGCTTAATGTTATCGGCCTGATAAGAAAATCTGGACGATATATTAAAGCTGATAAATAATTATTTCCTTCAGCTGAGACTGTTCAACATGATGGTTTTGAATTGCTTGAAATATGATTGAAATCAAAAAGAAAAAATAGTGTTAAGTGCAACATGTGCAGCGCAAGCCTGTCATATGATCTAAATAAAATTATAATGAGAACATCATTATAATGGTGTGCTTGGGGACATGGCTTTTGTTTTTGTATCAGGCTCCCAAAAATTATATAAAAATGTGGATTTAGATTTATCCGCCAACATATCGGTTATCGGCTTTCAAATATAAAGAATTATCGGTTATCGGTATCATCCAAAATTTTCATATCGGTGCATCCCTACAAAAAATAAATAAACCTTCTCCTGTCATTTAGAGAAACTAACTCGCCAACTCAAGCTCATCTGCATACACTTTTGAAGGCCACACCCACATCTTAACGTCCAATCAGCAACCAAGCCCCGCCCCGTATTTTTTATTCCGTTACATTTTTATTCCTCGTCACAATATGGAGGATTCATCACGACTTTAAGGATCAGCTTCTGTACCGGTAGTCATC
>JARPMJ010008926.1:0-17500 GCA_033366665.1 Phoxinus dragarum | reverse complement strand
AATGATGTTTGGTCCTCAGGTGGAGGGTATTTTCTATGTCAATGATCCACTGGAGAAGCTGATGTTTGAGGAGCTGAGGAACGCCTGTCGCGGTGGAGGTGACGGCACACTTATTTAACCCATTTATACAAATAACAATATGCGTTTGCATTAACAGTGTGAAGAAGTTAAATTAGATAGTCCTTTTTGCCCTAAATCTAAGTTTTTAACATGGCGAGTCACCACAAAGCTGATTGGCTTAGAAATGAAATACCTCAGGTACTCAATCATAATCAAACACGCCTGTCAATCATAGTCATAAAACACCAATAAGGTTTATTGACATTATGTGGGGTGAATCCTTCCAGAAATGGTTATGAAGTACAACATTGATGATAATATGACATAAAACATTAAAGCATTGTTGTAATTGCTCATTTGAATAGAACATATCAAATGTGAGTGAATATTAGTGAACGGTACTCTTGACCTGTTTTCACAGGGTTTGGTGGTTTCTTACCTGCTATGAAGCAAATCGGAAACGTTGCCGCCCTGCCGGGAATCGTACATGTGAGTTAAATTAGCAGGATTTATCATCATCACATGAAATACATAACCTTGCTTTCAGCAAAACATATAAGCATCTATCATACCTTTCAGATGTGTCAAAGTAGCGCAGAAACTCGAGATTTTCAAAATAAAAGTCCCTAGCAAAACAAATATCAAATCTGACAATTACTAGTTTTGATGTTTTACAACTTATTTGTCAAACAATAACTATAACTTATAAATATCTACTATATAAAGCTACTACTTTGACTTTCAAAAGGTGTTTAACTGGGGTAGGTTAATTGTATTAAAGGATTAGTTCACTTTCAAATACAAATTTCCTGATAATTTGCTCTCCCCCATGTCATCCAAGATGTTCATCTTCAGTCGAAAAGAAATGAAGGTTTTTGAGGAAAACACTCCAGGATTGTTCTCCATATAATGGACTTCAACTGCAACCAACCATTCAAATGTTCAAAGAAGGTCCAGATGTGAGTTTCAATGCAGCTTCTGTCTCGACACGATCCCAGCCGAGGAATAAGAGTCTTATCTAGACAAACCAGCCGCCATTTTATAAAAAATAAAATAAAAAATATATACTTTTTAACCACAAATGCTCGTTGTGTACCATCTCTGGGACGCGCCACACATTACATCATCACGTTGTAACGGTCACAATTGTTTATTTTTAAAAAATATATATAATACTAATATTCATAATAAAATAAAACTATTACAAAGATGTCGGACGATTTTGAAGTTGGAGGAGAAAATAAGATTGAGTTTTTCGCCCTTCTCTACATTTTTGAACCGGAGTACACAGACACATAACTTGGATGACGTGACGCTTGACCTTTCCGATGTGATGACGTAACGCGTCTCAGAGATGGTACACGACGGTCGTTTGTGGTTAAAGTATATTATTTTTTAGTAAATGAGCGATGGTTTCGCTAGATAAGTCAAATCATCTTCATTTATATAGCGCTTTTAACAATGTAGATTGTTTTCAAAGCTGCTTTACAGAGATAAACGTATAATTTAAGGAGACAGATTGTTTTGTCTTTATAGCGGTTCTTGAATAATAAAGATATTTTCCAGCTAAAGTTAGTTTTGATTGATTCACTTCCGTCGCAAGGATCATTAGTTATTAAATTAGGGGCCGCTAAGACGACACCGGTCTCTCTACACAGACTTTAAACTGAACCTGTGAGAAACACATGACGCTCACGTGCGCATCAAGAATTAATCCTGTAGTTATGTGCGTTTGAATGGACCTCCTTTGAACATTTGAATGGTTGGTTGCAGTTGAAGTCCATTATATGGAGAACAATCCTGGAGTGTTTTCCTCAAAAACCTTAATTTATTATCGACTGAAGAAAGAAAGACATGAACATCTTGGATGACGTGGGAGAGTAAATTATCAGAATTTTCTTATTTGAAAGTGAAATACTCCTTTAATTGAACAGATAAACCAACAACATGGATATTTTTTACTTAACATCAGGATTTTAGATTCAAATTTAGGTGCGTAAGTGAAAGTATATTGTTTTTCCCCCCATCATTTTAAATAATAATATTTTGCAGTGCTTTCCCAGCTCAATCTCACGTTCAGTGTTCACTGCTCCATATATTTCTGCTTACGGTTTACATGTGTTCTTCAGCGGTCCATCGGCTTACCCGACGTCCACTCCGGATACGGGTTTGCCATCGGGAACATGGCTGCGTTTGACATGTCAAACCCGGACGCTGTGGTCTCTCCCGGTACGTAATGGATCTTTATTCTAGGTCAATACACACATCTAAATATCTGAAAGTGAAACCTAAGTTCTGTGTAGTTTCTTTCTCATAAAAATGCCCTTAAAATTATGTAAAGTAAAAATGCTAAAACCTTTTGCTACAATAGAAGAATATGATTTGAAAATTAAACCCAATCTTCCTTTTCTTTTGTGACCCTGGACCACAAAACATGGATTGAGATGTATACATCATATGAAAGCTGAATAAATAATCTTTCCACTGATGTGTGGTTTGTTATGATAGGACAATATTTGGCCGAGACACAACTATTGAAAATCTGGAATCTGAGGAGCAAAAAAATGTAAACATTGAGAAAATCTCCTTTAAAGTTGTGCATTTATGTTCACGATTGTGCTGCATTCACTCACAAAAATACATGTTTTATATATTTACGGTAGGACATTTACTGAATATCTTCATGGAACATGATCCTTACTTAAATCTTTAAGTAAACTTATCTTTACTTTACTCTTTCTCAATGTTTAGATTGTTTTGGTCCCTCAGATTCCAGATTTTCAATAGTTGTCTCGACCAAATATTGTACACAATATATAAATATTGAACACAAAAAAAAACGTAATGGATCCGCGTTCAGATTCACGATTACTCAGGTTTTGAAAGTAACTTTCTACACTTAAACTGAACTGACTCGCGCTGTAACGCTCGTGTGTGTGTGTGTGTGTGTGTGTGTGTGTGCAGGTGGAGTGGGGTTTGACATTAACTGTGGCGTGCGACTCCTGCGCACGAACCTGGATGAGTGTGACGTGCAGCCGGTGAAGGAGCAGCTGGCCCAGTCCATGTTTGACCACATTCCCGTCGGAGTCGGGTCCAAGGGCGTCATTCCCATGGGGGCAAAGTAAACACTCTCATTACAATCACACTAAAGCTATCTCGCTTATTTGTTCTGAACTTACTTGGCAACAGCCAGGTATAACTATGTATATTAAAAATGTTCAATACAAGAAATAAAATTATGGATGCATGATATATATTGGCCACATATCGGTATCGGCTGATATGTTCATTTTCAATGTTATCGGCTCGATAAGAAAATCTGGCTGATATGTTAAAGCCGATAAATAATGTATTATTTCCTTCAGATGTGCACTGTTCAACATGATCGTTTTGAATTGCTTTAAATATGATTGGAATTAAAAAGGAAAACACAGTAAACATGCGCTAATGTTTTACTCAAACATGAACTTTTTCAGTCGCATGTAAAAAAAGTCTACTTTATTGAATTACCCTGGAGTAATTATATTCACCACAATTCAAGTGTGTCTCATCGGCTACTTAAAATTATAATTAGAACATCATTATAATTGTGTGCTTGGGACATGGCTCTTTTTTTTTTAAGGCTCCCAAAAACTATATAAAAATTTGGATTTAGATTTATCGGCCAATATATCGGTTATCGGCTTTCGAATATAAAGGGTTAACGGTATTGGCCAAAATGTTTAATATATCCAGGACAATGAGGAATATATACTCCTAATACATAATCATAATCATGTTAATACATCTTAAGTGTTATTGCTTTAGTAATATTTTTATTTAATTTTTTTCATTGCTACCTGATTAGAGAAAGCAGAAAAAGATAAAAAAAATTAGGGAAACACCAAATGCAGAAGTTTAATCTGTAGTTTTTACAAAAACCAAGGAGCAGTTTAAATTCCGCCGTATGATTCATAAAGATGCTTTTATGCGGAAAAAATTAAACGTGGATTAGAAATTTTAATTAAATAAGTATATAAATAATACTAAAATAACAGTGTCTCACACTCAGGACATGTAAAACTAGCTCTAATGGCACAGCCTTTAGTAAGCGTGTGTGTGTGTGTGTGTGTAGAGATCTGGAGGAGGCTCTAGAGATGGGTGTTGATTGGTCGCTGAGGGAGGGATACGCCTGGGCCGAGGATAAGGAACACTGTGAGGAATACGGCCGAATGCTGCAGGCCGATCCCAACAAAGTCTCGTCCAAAGCCAAGAAGAGAGGACTGCCACAGGTATACACACACACACACACACACACACACACACACACACACACACACACACACACACGCTTACTAAAGCCTGTGCCATCGGTGTGCATCACTAGTGTGAAGTCTTGGTTCTCTCGCTGTTGTGTAGTTGGGGACGTTGGGTGCAGGAAATCACTACGCCGAGATTCAGGTGGTGGATGAGATCTATAATGATTACGCCGCTAAGAAGATGGGCATTGACCACAAGGGGCAGGTGTGTGTGATGATCCACAGCGGCAGTCGCGGCCTCGGCCACCAGGTGGCGACAGGTGAGCATCAACTGATCTGTGACTGGCTCTTTCTCATACTCTCTTGTTCTCAGGCTCGACTAGAACAGGTTTTCCTGCTTGAATGTTGATTATTCTCCTCATATTCTCCATTGTTGCGGCTCCTCTCTTCCCAGTCTGTCAGTAACGCTCTGTTTACTTCCTGTCTCTATGAAGCCCCTCCTTCTGAAAAGCACACTGTGCTCTGATTGGTCGGCTGGAGCAGTGTGTTGTGATTGGTCGATTGTTTTGGAAATGTCCCGCCCCTTACCATAACCGCCAGTTAAACACACTACTAACTCAATTAGGCCTCGCCCCTTTATTTCCCACCCTTCTATTGGTGGATCTCATGTGAGTGACAGGTTGCCCCGCCCTCGTCGCAATTTTGTTCAAGATTGAGGCACATGAATAAAATAAAAAAGTGCATGGATAAATCTTTTAGAAAACTGCAATATTCCATTTAAAAAAAAAACAAGAATCGTCGATTTTGATTTCATGGTGACTTTAAAGTAAGCATCAGTTTACATTTTAATTATTTAGCAGACGCTTTTATCCAAAGCGACTTACAAATGAGGAGAGCAATAGAAGCAGTGAAACCAGCAATAGGACAACGATATGCAAGCGTTATGAGTTTCAGTTTAGTCTAAAGGTCTTTGCACACGGAGTCCGAAAGTTTCGCACGTTAAAAATAAATACGACCTCACGTTGTCAATCACGCTTACACACTGCCTCCGAAACTTCGTCTGTCATGAAAATAATTAGTTTGGCTTTGATTTTCTGCGTTTTCCGCATCCGTAGCAAGCATTTTGAAAGATGTTTAGACAATTCAGAGCCACCAAATGACGAATACGAAAAAACGCATACGACAATTGTATGCAAGGACCTTAAAGGTACAATATGTAAGAATTTTGTAATAAAATATTCAGAAATCACTTGCACAGTGTGATATATTTCCTGCAGTTGTGTACTTACAATATCACAAAGTTCCCAAAGATTTATCATTTCAGAGAAATTCCAGTTTTACATAATTGGCCGTCCCGGAATCCCTGTTCACTTGTCGCCTGTCAATGGCGTAATATCTGCGTTATCCCTGGTTTCCACTCGTAACCATGGCGACAGACGTGGACAACTGTGTTAAATCCAGCGGCGTGCTAATGCTGTTGTTGTTTCTTTCAAACATTATGGACCATGGCAAGCAGACTTTGGGACAGAAGGAGAACTAAAACGAGAATCAATATCAGCGTGACGTTTTCTAGACGCCGAGAGCTAGCGTCCGTGACTAACTTCCACTCGACAGAGACGCAGAGAGCTAGCGTCCGCAACTAACTTCCACTCGACAGAGACGCAGAGAGCTAGCGTTCGCGACTAACTTCCACTCGACAGAGACGCAGAGAGCTAGCGTCCGCGACTAACTTCCACTCGACAGAGACGCAGAGAGCTAGCATCCGCAACTAACTTCCACTCGACAGAGACGCAGAGAGCTAGCGTCCGCAACTAACTTCCACTCGACAGAGACGCAGAGAGCTAGTGTCCGCAACTAACTTCCACTCGACAGAGACGCAGAGAGCTAGTGTCCGCAACTAACTTCCACTCGACAGAGACGCAGAGAGCTAGTGTCCGCAACTAACTTCCACTCGACAGAGACGCCGAGAGCTAGCGTCCGCGACTAACTTCCACTCGACAGAGACGCAGAGAGCTAGTGTCCGCAACTAACTTCCACTCGACAGAGACCAAGAGAGCTAGCGTCCGCAACTAACTTCCACTCGACAGAGACGCAGAGAGCTAGCGTCCGTGACTAACTTCCACTCGACAGAGACGCCGATAGCTAGCGTCCGCGACTAACTTCCACTCGACAGAGACGCAGAGAGCTAGCGTCCGCGACTAACTTCCACTCGACAGAGACGCAGAGAGCTAGTGTCCGCAACTAACTTCCACTCGACAGAGACGCAGAGAGCTAGCGTCCGCAACTAACTTCCACTCAACAGAGACGCAGAGAGCTAGCGTCCGTGACTAACTTCCACTCGACAGAGACGCCGATAGCTAGCGTCCGTGACTAACTTCCACTCGACAGAGACGCAGAGAGCTAGCGTCCGCAACTAACTTCCACTCGACAGAGACGCAGAGAGCTAGCGTCCGCGACTAACTTCGACTCGACAGAGACGCAGAGAGCTAGCGTCCGTGACTAACTTCCACTCGACAGAGACGCAGAGATCTAGCGTTCGCGACTAACTTCCACTCGACAGAGACGCCGAGAGCTAGCGTTCGCGACTAACTTCCACTCGACAGAGACGCAGAGAGCTAGCGTTCGCGACTAACTTCCACTCGACAGAGACGCCGAGAGCTAGCGTTCGCGACTAACTTCCACTCGACAGAGACGCAGAGAGCTAGCGTCCGCGACTAACTTCCACTCGACAGAGACGCAGAGAGCTAGCGTCCGCAACTAACTTCCACTCGACAGAGACTCAGAGAGCTAGCGTCCGCAACTTACTTCCACTCGACAGAGACGCAGAGAGCTAGCGTCCGCGACTAACTTCCACTCGACAGAGACGCAGAGAGCTAGCGTCCGTGACTAACTTCCACTCGACAGAGACGCCGAGAGCTAGCGTCCGCGACTAACTTCGACTCGACAGAGACGCAGAGAGCTAGCGTCCGTGACTAACTTCCACTCGACAGAGACGCCGAGAGCTAGCGTCCGTGACTAACTTCCACTCGACAGAGACGCAGAGAGCTAGCGTCCGTGACTAACTTCCACTCGACAGAGACGCAGAGAGCTAGCGTTCGCGACTAACTTCCACTCGACAGAGACGCAGAGAGCTAGCGTCCGCGACTTACTTCCACTCGACAGAGACGCCGAGAGCTAGCGTCCGCGACTAACTTCGACTCGACAGAGACGCAGAGAGCTAGCGTCCGTGACTAACTTCCACTCGACAGAGACGCAGAGAGCTAGCGTCCGCAACTAACTTCCACTCGACAGAGACTCAGAGAGCTAGCGTCCGTGACTAACTTCCACTCGACAGAGACGCCGAGAGCTAGCGTCCGCGACTTACTTCCACTCGACAGAGACGCCGAGAGCTAGCGTCCGCGACTAACTTCGACTCGACAGAGACGCAGAGAGCTAGCGTCCGTGACTAACTTCGACTCGACAGAGACGCAGAGAGCTAGCGTCCGTGACTAACTTCCACTCGACAGAGACGCCGAGAGCTAGCGTCCGCGACTAACTTCGACTCGACAGAGACGCAGAGAGCTAGCGTCCGCAACTAACTTCCACTCGACAGAGACTCAGAGAGCTAGCGTCCGTGACTAACTTCCACTCGACAGAGACGCAGAGAGCTAGCGTCCGCGACTTACTTCCACTCGACAGAGACGCCGAGAGCTAGCGTCTGCGACTAACTTCGACTCGACAGAGACGCAGAGAGCTAGCGTCCGTGACTAACTTCGACTCGACAGAGACGCAGAGAGCTAGCGTCCGTGACTAACTTCCACTCGACAGAGACGCCGAGAGCTAGCGTCCGTGACTAACTTCGACTCGACAGAGACGCAGAGAGCTAGCGTCCGTGACTAACTTCCACTCGACAGAGACGCAGAGAGCTAGCGTCCGCAACTAACTTCCACTCGACAGAGACTCAGAGAGCTAGCGTCCGTGACTAACTTCCACTCGACAGAGACGCAGAGAGCTAGCGTTCGCGACTAACTTCCACTCGACAGAGACGCAGAGAGCTAGCGTCCGCGACTTACTTCCACTCGACAGAGACGCAGAGAGCTAGCGTCCGCGACTAACTTCCACTCAACAGAGACCCCGAGAGCTAGCGTCCGCAACTAACTTCCACTCGACAGAAACGCCGAGAGCTAGCGTCCGCGGCTAACTTCCACTCGACAGAGACGCTGAGAGCTAGCGTCCGCGACTAACTTCCACTCCACAGAGACGCCGATAGCTAGCGTCCGCGACTAACCTCCACTCGACAGAGACGCCGATAGCTAGCGTCCGCAACTAACTTCCACTCGACAGAGACGCAGAGAGCTAGCGTCCGCGACTAACTTCCACTCGACAGAGACGCCGAGAGCTAGCGTTCGCGACTAACTTCCACTCGACAAAGACGCAGAGAGCTAGCGTCCGCAACTAACTTCCACTCGACAGAGACGCCGAGAGCTAGCGTTCGCGACTAACTTCCACTCGACAGAGACGCAGAGAGCTAGCGTCCGCAACTAACTTCCACTCGACAGAGACGCAGAGAGCTAGCGTCCGCAACTAACTTCCACTCGACAGAGACGCAGAGAGCTAGCGTCCGCAACTAACTTCCACTCGACAGAGACGCAGAGAGCTAGCGTCCGCGACTAACTTCCACTCGACAGAGACGCCGAGAGCTAGCGTTCGCGACTAACTTCCACTCGACAGAGACGCAGAGAGCTAGCGTCCGCGACTAACTTCCACTCGACAGAGACGCAGAGAGCTAGCGTCCGTGACTAACTTCCACTCGACAGAGACGCCGAGAGCTAGCGTCCGCGACTAACTTCCACTCGACAGAAACGCAGAGAGCTAGCGTCCGCGACTAACTTCCACTCGACAGAGACGCAGAGAGCTAGCGTCCGCGACTAACTTCCACTCGACAGAGACGCAGAGAGCTAGCGTCCGCGACTAACTTCCACTCGACAGAGACGCAGAGAGCTAGCGTCCGCGACTAACTTCCACTCGACAGAGACGCCGAGAGCTAGCGTCCGCGACTAACTTCCACTCGACAGAGACGCAGAGAGCTAGCGTCCGCGACTAACTTCCACTCGACAGAGACGCAGAGAGCTAGCGTCCGCGACTAACTTCCACTCGACAGAGACGCAGAGAGCTAGCGTCCGCGACTAACTTCCACTCGACAGAGACGCCGCTCTTACACAAGCTTTATTAGACAGGTGAGCAAATGTACATAAAACTAATCAATGTTATATAGCTCAACATGATGACAGTATGTTATTCTAATTTTGAGCTAGCGTACTGCTAGTCTCATACAGACAAACTAACACGCAGAATAACATTATAACTTTAATTTAGTGTTAGTTCACTAACTTCACTAACTGAGTTCACATTCAGTTAGTGTGATAGTGTAGAGCGAGTGAGACGGCGCTGCGTTACCTCACAAGTTTCATTCATCTAATAAAGTATCCTGTGTGAGTAATTCAGCACTTGCGGTAGTTCGGTAGATTAAAGGGATAGTTCACTTTAAAATTAAAATTCTGTCATCATTTACTCACCCTCAAGTTGTTTCAAACCTGTATTAATATATTTCTTCTGCTGAACACAAAGAAAGATATTTTGAAGAATGTCAGTAACAGTGGCGGGCCGTGCATTTCACACCTAGGCCTTCAGTGATGTCCACCCTGAATTAATAACTTTTAATAGTGTAGCAGCGCACGCACATGAAATTCCTGTCTTTATTTTGCACCGGCAGTTATAGGGTTAATGCGGTGAGTTCGCGAAAGGCCGGGTAGAGAGAAACGAGCGAGTGAGTTCGGCTTTTGTGTACAGTGGTTCTTGCGTTCCGATTATAAATTCAGAAACGGATCCTCATCCCTGTCTTATCCTTCAATGGCTATAGTATTAATGTTTGAAAAAAATAAGTTGTTGTGATCATAAATTTACAAGAAAAATTAGGAAGAAAATCATATTCAGCACGGACAAAAACAGGGGCAAAAAATGCATTATAATTATTTTTTGGACATACTCTCCAAACCTAATTTATTTCCTCAAAAAGACTTGAATTACTTGGTTGTACAGGTTGTCTGTGCGTTTCAGTCCCAACAACCTTTTCTATCGCCATCGAGGCTAATGTGCTGAAAGTCGAGTCTGTCCCGTCGTATTTCTGTCATAAGTTTTAATTCGCTTTATTGCTGAGAGTGTCTGCTCGACAGAAGCAGTAAACAGGGAAAACACCGCAAAACATGACGATGTGTAACGTTACAGCCGACACAAGCTCTCACACATATTTTTGAACGATATCATTGAGATCAGCGGGACTTTTGCCTTCAAAATCAGTCCTGGCATAACTTTACATTGCAGTCTGTTCTGTTTTTACCCGGACAGATCGATAGAGTTCCGAGACTCTGCATAAGCTGGATAAGGGATTTTTTCCGGTAGGTTTGAACCTGCTGGTGGTCGAGGAAGGAAATAAACATTAATTTGTGGGTTGAAAAACTATTAAATCTACAGGTATTTTAGTTTACACAGTTCGCTACAGATGCGGTTAGCTAGCTCTGACTACCAGTAATAATAGTACACGCTCTGACCATCCAATCAAAGGGCGTGAAAATGCTTACGTTATTGTATGCCTGCTAGATGGCCCCGGTGCAATCAACTCGATATCTGATTGGCTGATTAAATCTGACCGATTGTCTGATTGGTTAAAGCAACAGTTTCATTGCCATTCATTTAAGCTACGGGCGCCCGCACTATCGATTCTGAAGGCCTCGAGGCAGATATATTTGACCCTGGCAACACATGATGGCTGAAATATGATTGGATAAAAGCACTAAAATAAATATACACTACTGGAAGCAGCGCAATCAAGAGAAAAGCTATGAAATTATGAGAACGGACTATTGGGAATAATTTAATACTCATTCATAAAAAAAATATATTAAAGTGCAAGTTAGTGATTCTCATAGTATTTAGGCCAGCAGAGAAGGCCTTGCTGGCCCTGACGGCCCACCACTGGTCAGTAACCAAACAGTAGTCTGTACCCATTGACTTCCATAGTATTTTTTTTTCCTACTATGGAAGTCAATGGGTACAGACTACTGTTTGGTTACTGACATTCTTCAAAATATCTTTCTTTGTGTTCAGCAGAAGAAATAAATTAATACAGGTTTGAAACAACTTGAGGGTGAGTAAATGATGACAGAATTTAAATTTTAAAGTGAACTATCTCTTTAATGTCCTCATTTCTTTATCCGCGTGTTGCGCTGATATCCGTCTCTTATTAGCCATCACACCCTACTTTATCCCACAGTCATGTTAAAAACATCAATGTATTCACTCATCCATAAACCTTATTAGATTATCAGCTTGACGGCAAGATCCATAATTCCGCTTAATGCGTCAATGCACGCCTTTGTAATTGTAAGATGTAGCGACCCCTAGCGGCAAAAAAAAAAAAAAACATTGTAGCTTTAACGCAGTAATTATTTTTGTTTTGTTTAGATGCTCTGGTTGCCATGGAGAAGGCGATGAAGCGAGACCAGATCACGGTGAACGACCGCCAGCTGGCCTGCGCTCGCATCTCGTCTCCCGAGGGGCAGGACTATCTGAAGGGCATGGCGGCCGCCGGGAACTACGCCTGGGTCAACCGGTCCTCCATGACCTTCCTCACCCGACAGGTCAGATCAAACACTGGTCAGAAGAACAAGTCTTAAAGGTGCAGTGTGTAATTTTTAGTAGTGAGGTTACAAATTGCACCCAACAGAAGTTACGGTGGCAGACAGGAAGTGATGTCGTCATCTGAGTTCTTTACAAAGATAAATTAGGAAATTATGTTTACTTAATTATTTAGTAAAACGATGTTATTGCGAGTATTATCGTTCAACATTGTGTCAGTGTTTTATTCGCTGACTTTAGCGCTTCTTATCATGAAGAACAACATAGTGACGAAACGTGTTTGTCCGTTCAGGGCCACCGTAGAAACATGTCGAATTTAAGCGGACCCGTGGTGTGTGTAGAGAGAAATGCTCATTCTAAGCTAATAAAAACATAACGGTTCATTATGTGAGGTCTTTACACACCACTGAAAATATAGATGTTTATTATTAGGGCTGTTTTCGACTAAGGATTTTCATAGTCGAATCTGATTCGTTAGATTTTGCCGTAGTCGATTGATAGTCTAACTTTTTTTTTTTTTTTTTTGATAGCAGCTAGATTTTTTCCATTTCAAACAAAAGAGCTAAAAAAAACTAAAAGAAAAACATGGTGTGTAACAAATACCTTTTATTTTTTTATTCATTTAACCCTTTCACTCGTAAGTTTAAAATATTCTAACTGACCCCCCAGCGGGAGTTTTTCAAGGTGACCGTTATTTAGAACCTGTCACTTTATCGTTTCCATGGTGACGCGTCATTGCTTGTCACGTGACACAGCGCAAACACAACACAGCGCTGAATGAATGATGATCTGCTTTTATGTAGTTTTCTCTTTTTTTTATTCAAAATATTCAACAATATGTTAGATATAACATGAAACACAGATATTCCGATTGTCAAATATGTGCATGTGGATGTGTTTGGTTGTTTAAACACTTTTATAACGATCGCGTTAGTTGAGCTGTATGCGCGATGGGCGGCGCCATGTTAGTTTGTGCCACAGTTCAGAGAATTTACGACACATCAATTCCTCCACTTCTCACGAAATACATGAAAGTAAGTGGCAGGTTAACTGGGAGAAGAATAGGGTAAAATGTAAAGATACTTACACATTGTGTATCTTATATGAATAAAACGTGTCGTCTTATTATAATGGAAAGGATTATTATTACCCCTTCCATAGACATCAGTGTGTATTTTACAAACTCAAATTCATTGGTTTGCTAGTACTTATGTGATTTTAAATGCCTGAAACCTAAAATAAACATTATGTGGTTGAAAACACTGAATAGTTGTGATCTATGACAAGCACTGAGCACGTCCCGCGCGAAAGCACATTTGAATTTAGCAGTTGATCACGTGATGCGCTGACCGTTCCAATTACACCGGTGTGATCGTACGCTCCAGGGACCAGCCAAGACTGATCACACCGGTGTGATCGTACGTGCGAAAGGGTTAAAGCCAGATGAACAAAACATATCACACATATCAAACATCAGAAAAGTTCACATAAAATAGGAACAAATTGGCTTCAAAAACAACAACGTGCCAAAACATGCCTTTATCTCTCACTTAGGAACCTATTTCTTGGCTTTTAATTCACAGTTCACACTCGGGAATCGGGATTAAATAAATAAATAAAATTAAACTTAGCTGGCACTAATCCAAAATGTCATAAACATTTTTCAAAATACAATAAGCCTGCCTGAATAAATAAAAACAATTACACAACGACGAAAATAAACATAGGCCTAATAAAAGTTAGTCGAATGGGCTTCAGAAAGTGCACATGCAGCAAAAAAGAAAAAGGAAAGGATGTCTTCGTTGCTAAAACGCTTTACGCGCAGCCTTCAGCTTGCACTTAACTTTCTTTGGGTCATCTTTAACCTTCTCGAAATACTCCCACACTTTTGATGATTTTTTTTAGAAGCCATTGTGAGCCAATAAATCCGTAAATGCTAACAAATGCGGTCCGGACGTTACAGTGTGCATGTAGTGTGCTGCTGCTGCTCATTGGTTACATAACACTGAGCGCCGCCGCTCCCACCACACGCTGTGCGCACCAAAAAAATAGCCTAATGAAAAATCAATAATTATAATGCTGATATTATTTCAGTATAGAAATAGACATCCCAAAGGAAGTTCCGGGAGTCTCCCGCATATTGATAGCGGCTCGCTGATGCCTGCGAATTAGTTAAAATCTCCGGAATCTAGAGCGAGCGCGCCCGCGAGACAGAGACTGTGCTCCAAACCGCGCAGCGCGTGCACGGCAGAGAGGGAGAGAGAGCAAGTCCGCGCGCGTGTTCCTCATGAAGACGAATTTTCTCGGGGTAGGGGGCATCATAAATAAATTATGCAATTATGCTTAGGGCACCAAAATGGCTAGCGGCTCTGGTAACACTTCCCTACTATTCGACTATGAGGTTCATAGTCGAATCAGACCTCTCCGAATCGAATCCTCGACTATTAGAAGTCAGCCCTATTTATTATATTGCATTTCTGTCAACCGATCCTCCTGAATATTACACAGTGCACCTTTAAAGGGATAGTTCACAAAATAATTACATTGTCATTCTGGTCGCTTGATAATCTTAAGGTTGAGCCGCTTGGATTATTGTAAACATTGTCTTTACTAACTTTCTGCGCCGGCAAGTTTCAATCACAACAGAAGCCTCTGGAGGAGTGAGACACTCTCAGATCTAATCACTAATATCTTCATTTGTGTCCCGAAGATGATCGAGTCTGACGGGGAACAACATGAGGGAGAGTCATTACTGACAGATATTCTTAACCCTTTCACTGCAGGCCTTCTCTAAAGTGTTCACCACGACACGGACGACCTGGACATGCACGTGATCTACGACGTCTCGCACAACATCGCCAAGGTGGAGGAGCACATGGTGGACGGCAAGCAGAAGACGCTCCTCGTGCACCGGAAGGGCTCGACACGGGCGTTTCCACCACACCACCCGCTCATACCCGTCGACTACCAGGTGTGTGTGAGCAAACCTTTATTCACACACCTTCTACATTATCAGTTTATTCACTATAGTTTAGAAAATGGTAATAAAATTATGAACTCATTTGATATTTGACAGTTTTGTCCATCCTTCTGTTAGACTGTCACACACACACTTCTGTTAGACTGTCTCACACACACACACACACACACACACACACACTTCTGTTAGACTGTCTCACACATGAATTATGTTGAATATCTGTCAGCTGGTAAATTTAACTACACAATTAGATAATACCAGTTTAGCTCAACCAGTGACCAAGCAATGCTTCAGTGTGTTCAGTGTGTGTGTGAAAAGAGCATTAGCAATTACAGACAAAACACTGAAGAAAACATGATCAGCTCAAAGTGTCCGGAAAATTTCTGGGTATAATATATCACAGTTTACTTTATTTTGCTCTCCTCACTCACAGAAATTAACTATAGTGTCCTGCACACTAGTGAACAAATATTAAAAATTATATTTGATGTCTGAATCATTTTTGGTTTGACTGTTTGAAGCAAATCAAACAAGAACTCAAAATGCAAAGCTTTTATTTAAATAATTTTTCCTTGTGAATGTGCGAGACCTTCTTCCTCAATGTGTCTTCCTGTCGTCCAGCTGACGGGCCAGCCGGTGCTGATCGGGGGGACGATGGGCACCTGCAGTTATGTGCTGACGGGCACGGAGCAGGGCATGACCGAGACGTTTCGGCACCACGTGTCACGGAGCGGTGAGTGACCGTAACTCTAGCTTACATGCACCAAAATGTCAATCATTTGTTAACAAACAAGTATTCATTACTTCAGTGATGCCTCCTGAAATTATTACATTGTTTAAATTAATACATTTTTAGCTAACTGTAATTTTGTATATATACACCTTTCTGAAATGCATAACTTAAAGGGATAGTTCACTTTAAAATGAAAATTCTGTCATCATATACTCACCCCTCACGTTGTTTTCTTTCTTCTGCTGAACATAAATGAAGATTGTTTGGTTACTGACATTCTTCAAAATGTTTACTGGTCCCACCGACTGCCATAGTATTTTTTCCCCCTACTATGGCAGTCAATGGGACCAGTTAACTATTTGGTTACTGACATTCTTCAAAATATCTTCCTTTGACAGAATTTATTTTAAAGTGAACTATCCCTTTAAGAGTTTCCTCTGATGACAGAACACTCAATTCTAATATATGACCCTGGATGTGAAAAGTTCTATACAAATAAATAAACGTGAATTGAATTGTTTCAAAGCAGCTTTACAGTAACAGTGTTTACAGCAGATCTAGAATAAAGTTAGATTTGATTGATTCACTTCCATTGCAAAGATCAGTAGTTATTACTTAGAGGCCGCCAACACGACACAGAAACTTTTAATGTCTTTAATGAATGCAAACTTTGGTTCCAAGGTGCAAGTTGTGAAAAACTGACATGCATATTATGCGTTTAGTCTATAGGTATGCTAATGCTAATGTCTGATGTGTGTTTGTGAACGCTGTAGGGTCGAGCTCTATCCAGAGCCAAATCCAGACGCAACATAGACTTCCAGGACGTTCTGGATAAACTGGCAGACATGGGCATCGCCATCAGAGTCGCGTCACCAAAGCTGGTGATGGAGGAGGTGAGGCGTTACACACATCTTGCCAATTTAGTGTTACTTTAATTTAAATTAAGAATCCAAAACCACAGGAAAAAGTATATTTTATTAAATATTTTATTTACGCCATGTCAGCAACAAGGCTATTTATGGCGAAAACAGAAACAAAATATGACATTTCAGGTGATACTTTCTTTTAAATGCATCAGTTAAACACACATTTATTTTATTAAAAAATATTTAATTTAATTATACCACTAAATAGTCACAAATTATTCTTTCGTTTTGTTTACCTCTAAGTCTTTTTTAGATTGTATGATAGTTTTATTTTCTTTGCTTTAAAATCACAAAATGCATTGAATTCAATTATATTTTAAGTTGCTTTGTGACTTTCTTTGTTTAACGGTTAAGCTAGTAGAGTAGCGATAAACCAGCAGTTTGCTTTTTTTAAACGCTATTTAGATTTTTATTTATTTTTTCAATAATCATCCTAGAATAAAACGCACTGAATATATTTATGCTATTATATTCAACTTGTTTTGTGACTTAAATGGGGACAAATTGATTATCTTTTAATTCAGTTTTATTTAACTGTTAAGCTTAACCCTTATTAGTAGACCCGATGGAGAATAGCTGTTCAATTGGAAGTTTCATCAGTTTGTATTTTTTTTAAGGGGTCATGACATGAGAAATCAATTTCTCTTTAGCATTTGAATGTACAGGTGAAACTGGAGAAATCAGAATATGTACAAAAGTTTCTTTATTTCAGTAATTCAACCTAAAAGGTGAAACTATTTAGACTCTTTACATGCAGAGTGAGATATTTCAAGCCTTTATTTGTTATAATTTTGATGATTATGGCTTACAGCTTATGAAAACCTTTTCGCAATATTCTAATTTTGAATTTGGGGTTTGCATAAGCTGTAAGCCATAATCATCAAAATTA
>JARPMJ010008925.1:0-31064 GCA_033366665.1 Phoxinus dragarum | reverse complement strand
AAAATGATAGATTAGTTAGAAAGAAAGATACATAGATGAATTTAGTTAGAAAGAAAGATAGATGGATTAGTTAGATAGAACTAAATAAATAAATATGGATTAGTTAAAAACAGATTACTCTGTTAACACTTTGTGTTGTGTAGTGTAGTGTAGTGTTGTAGTGTAGTGTAGTGTTGTGTAGTGTAGTGTAGTGTAGTGTTGTGTTGTAGTGTAGTGTAGTGTTGTGTAGTGTAGTGTAGTGTAGTGTTGTGGTAGTGTAGTGTAGTGTTGTGTAGTGTAGTGTAGTGTTGTGTAGTGTTGTGTAGTGTTGTGTAGTGTAGTGTTGTGTAGTGTAGTGTTGTGTTGTGTTGTGTAGTGTTGTGTAGTGTAGTGTAGTGTAGTGTTGTGTAGTGTAGTGTTGTAGTGTAGTGTTGTGTAGTGTAGTGTTGTGTAGTGTAGTGTTGTAGTGTTGTGTTGTGTAGTGTAGTGTTGTGTTGTGTAGTGTAGTGTTGTGTAGTGTAGTGTTGTGTAGTGTAGTGTAGTGTTGTAGTGTAGTGTTGTAGTGTAGTGTAGTGTAGTAGTGTAGTGTTGTGTTGTGTTGTGTTGTGTAGTGTTGTGTAGTGTTGTGTAGTGTAGTGTTGTGTAGTGCTGTGTTGTGTAGTGTTGTGTAGTGTAGTGTAGTGTTGTGTAGTGTTGTGTAGTGTTGTGTAGTGTTGTGTTGTGTTGTGTAGTGTAGTGTAGTGTAGTGTAGTGTTGTGTAGTGTAGTGTTGTGTAGTGTTGTGTAGTGTAGTGTAGTGTTGTGTAGTGCTGTGTTGTTTAGTGTAGTGTAGTGTAGTGTAGTGTAGTGTTGTGTAGTGTAGTGTAGTGTAGTGTTGTGTAGTGTAGTGTAGTGTAGTGTAGTGTTGTGTAGTGTAGTGTAGTGTAGTGTAGTGTTGTGTAGTGTAGTGTAGTGTTGTGTAGTGTAGTGTAGTGTAGTGTAGTGTTGTGTTGTGTAGTGTAGTGTTGTGTAGTGTTGTGTTGTGTTGTGTAGTGTTGTGTAGTGTTGTGTAGTGTAGTGTTGTGTAGTGCTGTGTTGTGTAGTGTTGTGTAGTGTAGTGTTGTGTAGTGTTGTGTAGTGTAGTGTAGTGTTGTGTTGTGTTGTGTAGTGTAGTTGTAGTGTAGTGTTGTGTAGTGTAGTGTTGTGTAGTGTTGTGTAGTGTAGTGTAGTGTGTGTAGTTCAGTGTTGTTTAGTGTAGTGTAGTGTAGTGTTGTGTAGTGTTGTGTAGTGTTGTGTTGTGTAGTGTAGTGTAGTGTTGTGTAGTGTAGTGTAGTGTAGTGTTGTGTAGTGTTGTGTAGTGTTGTGTTGTGTTGTGTAGTGTAGTGTTGTGTAGTGTAGTGTAGTGTAGTGTAGTGTTGTGTAGTGTTGTGTAGTGTTGTGTAGTGTTGTGTAGTGTAGTGTTGTGTTGTGCTCACCCGCACCTCACCCGCACTCTCACCCGCACTCTCACCCTCACCCTCACCCGCACCCTCACCCGCACTCTCACCCGCACTCTCACCCTCACCCGCACCCGCACTCTCACCCGCACCCTCACCCGCACTCTCACCCGCACCCTCACCCGCACCCTCACCCGCACTCTCACCCGCACTCTCACCCTCACCCTCACCCGCACCCTCACCCGCACTCTCACCCGCACTCTCCACCCTCACCCTCACCCGCACTCTCACCCTCACCCGCACCCGCACTCTCACCCTCACCCGCACTCTCACCCTCACCCGCACCCGCACTCTCACCCTCACCCGCACTCTCACCCTCACCCTCACCCGCACCCGCACTCTCACCCGCACCCTCACCCTCACCCTCACCCTCACCCGCACCCTCACCCGCACTCTCACCCTCAACCGCACCCTCACCCGCACTCTCACCCGCACCCTCACCCGCACCCTCACCCGCACCCTCACCCGCACTCTCACCCTCACCCGCACCCTCACCCGCACCCTCACCCGCACTCTCACCCGCACCCTCACCCGCACCCTCACCCGCACCCTCACCCGCACCCTCACCTGCACCCTCACCCGCACTCTCACCCTCACCCCGCACCCTCACCCGCACCCTCACCCGCACTCTCACCCTCACCCGCACCCTCACCCGCACCCTCACCCGCACCCTCACCCGCACTCTCACCCGCACCCTCACCCGCACCCTCACCCGCACCCTCACCCGCACTCTCACCCTCACCCCGCACCCTCACCCGCACCCTCACCCGCACCCTCACCCGCACCCTCACCCGCACCCTCACCTGCACCCTCACCCGCACTCTCACCCTCACCCGCACCCTCACCCGCACCCTCACCCGCACTCTCACCCGCACCCTCACCCGCACCCTCACCCGCACCCTCACCTGCACCCTCACCCGCACTCTCACCCTCACCCCGCACTCTCACCCTCACTCCCTCACCCGATAGATAGATAGATAGATAGATAAGCCCCATTCACACAGCACTTTGAACCCGGCAAATTGCCGGCAAATTGCCGGAACGCCTTCTGTGTGAACGCAAACACGACCCGGGTTTAATGCCGGGATCGATGCCGGGTTGGGGACCTAGTAACATTGCCGTGTTCAGACCCGGAACGCGCGCTGTGTGAACAAAAGCCAGGACAAATGCCGTAAGGGGGTGTGTCGTAGTGATGATGCACGAGCCTTCGCGCGACTCTGTTAGAAGAAAGTTTGTGTTCGTCATCGATACAAGAAAGAACGAAAAGATGTCTGCAAACTGGACTGAAGCAGAGACCCGAGAGCTCCTTGCAATCCGCGCCGAAGCTGAGATCGTTCGCCAGCTTTGTGGAACGGTTCGTGATGCGTTAGTGTACGACCGAATCCGAAAAAAATGATCGAACGTACCTTATACGTCACATCATAACGTCACGCGTCTATCCGGGACATACCCGGGTTGTGTGTGAACGCGCTCTCTGATTCCGGCAAATCACTGGCAGTGTGAATGAACCATTTTCAAACGAACCCGGGTCAAATCCCGGGTCACTTTATCCGTGTATTTTCCGGAATCTCTGTGTGAAAGGGGCTATAGATAGATAGATAGATAGATAGATAGATAGATAGATAGATATAGTTTGAAGATAGATAGATAGATAGATAGACAGACAGATAGATATAGTTTGAAGATAGATAGATAGATAGATAGATAGATAGATAGATAGATAAACAGGACAGATAGATATAGTTTGAAGATAGATAGATAGATAGATAGATAGATAGATAGATAGATAGATAGATAAACAGACAGACAGATATAGATAGATAGATAGATAGATAGATAGATAGATAGATAGATAGATAGATATAGTTTGAAGATAGATAGATAGATAGATAGACAGACAGATAGATATAGTTTGAAGATAGATAGATAGATAGATAGATAGATAGATAGATAAACAGACAGATAGATATAGTTTGAAGATAGATAGATAGATAGATAGATAGATAGATAGATAGATAGATAGATAGATAGATAGATAGATAGATAAACAGACAGACAGATATAGATAGATAGATAGATAGATAGATAGATAGATAGATAGATAGATAGATAGATAAACAGACAGATAGATATAGTTTGAAGATAGATAGATAAACAGACAGATATAGATAGATAGATAAACAGACAGACAGATATAGATAGATAGATAGATAGATAGATAGATAGATAGATAGATAGATAGATAGATAGATAGATAGATAGATAAACAGACAGATAGATATAGTTTGAAGATAGATAGATAGATAGATAGATAAACAGACAGATATAGATAGATAGATAAACAGACAGATAGATATCCCAGCAGGCACAGGATATAGACTCCAACGTCGGTCAGACGTTAGATTTTGGTTGAAAATGAAAGTTGGGTTGACGTCTAAATCCAATGTTTGTTTGACGTCAAGCTCCAACGTTGGAAAGTTGTTGAATTTTGGTTGGAATAAACCAAACCAAAAGGTGAAATGCATGGCCGTACACTTATTACCAGGTTCACTTAAAACTAACCAGATTTACTTTATTTAATTTCCGTTTTAATGAAATCATTATTTTGTATTTTAAAGTCACCATGATGGTGGTTAGCGTTTGCTTTAGTTGTGCTCTTGACCCTTGATTTTATGATATAACATTTTGTCTGACTGCTATAACTTAATGTGTTTATAAAGCATAATTGTTGTAGATAAAAAAGCCATGACATCAGGTGATGATGACCACATTGATATCATCATGTAATTCCCGATCTTATCTCAGTGTGTCTCATACTTAGATTGTATAGGACTTGTGGTTTACAGTTTTTCTCAGTCGCTTTGGTGCATTTCTCACATCACTATTTACATTTGCACAACAGTTAATGCAGTTCTCAAAACAATTAGTACAAACTGCAAAACCTAGTTGATAACCTGCAAAAGCGTGTCACTTGCTCAAAATGGATCGCTCATTCCTCAAAAGCAAGTATTCATTTCAATGAAAGTGTCAGTGTCATCAAGATGAAAAGTCCTGACACCATTGCTTATGAACAAGATAGTCAAATGGCTTTGTCATGTTTTCATTATGACAGTTTACTCTGTAAATGTTTTCCAATGCAAAAAAAGTCAAATATTGGTGACACTACCTGAAAATGCTCAAGACAACACTATATACTATTTGCACAGCCATTTGAAAAATACAGTAAAGTTACACATTACTGTATTTAGTGAGGTAACTGAGTACAAGACACTGAATGTTTCACATTTTTACTGCATGTGCTCTTTGCAATTCTAATTTGTTCACAGCATTGTGCAAAAGAAAAAATACACCCTTATTTACAACAAACATAAACTCCCTTTGGTTAGAGCTGTGCACAACTGTAAACAATATTGCAGTACATATTGGAACTGAACATACAACATACATAGTACTGTAATCATTCATGCACATCCAGACGTTCCTCTCTGTCTGGCCACATCATTTCATCTGCATCACAGCAAATATCAATGCAATCCAAAACAACAACGTGCTTGCTCAGTTGGTCTCCAGTTAGACCCCTCTCATTCTCAGGGATTATGTCCCTGTAAAGAGTGTCTAACAAAGTCAGCAGATGTTGTGTGTTGTATGGAGCAAGACTGGGGATATGCCATTTATACACACATGTTCTCCCGACGAAATGTTTGAATAATTGAATTTACAGTGGTTCTCCCAACATTTGGCTGCACCCTTCGACCAGCCTCAGCCATTGTGAGGCCGTGATTGACAACATGATCCACAATTGTAGCCCTGAAGTGGCTTATCATTGGTTGCAACTAGTAATGCTTCACACACCCCTTCGCATCAGTGAAAGTTGAGATTCACCTAAGATAAATTGTTCAATTTAGGAGACATTTTCAGAAAAAAAAAAGATTAAACGTTTTTTGTAAAATTTGCTTGACAGATTTTGACAACTAGTTCAACATTTTTGTATGTAATGACTCAAGCAATGAAAGGAGGACTATAAGCTTTATATGGAATGACTATTCAGCATTCACAAGTATAGTTAATTTTGACTGACATGACATAAGCAAATGATAATGTTAGAAAACAGCAGAGAGTTGTATGAAAGCAATTGATGCATGTCCAAAAGCATTTGCAATTTGTTCGAAGGAATGAGAAACTGCTACTATGATGTGCACAAATGACTAAATGTTGTGGAGGTTGAACTAACTGTTGTGCAAATGTAAATAGTGATGTGAGAAACGCACCAAAGCGACTGAGAAAAACTGTAATTTTGTATTATTCATAATATAATTTATTTGATTCTACAGCCTATCTAGCAGTGTTTTATCAAATAATATACTTGCTTTTTAAAACTATTTAGTGCACAAAAACGATTAATCTATGGCATTACTTAGACGCACACAGACATCAATAAACAGTGTATGAATCTTAACAATGGCTACAAAAAAATCCAGCAGCATAATTTATTAATGCTGCAATGCATGCTGGGAGATATGGGTGAGTTTTGATTGGTGGTACCCAGCATGCACTGCATCATGAAGCATTTCATTGATTGTCACCATTGTTGAGAGTCATACACTGATTGTTGATGGCTAAGTAATAAAGTAGAGGAAAAAGATTAATGCACTAAATGTTTTAAAGATGTTCATTTATATTACTTGATCAACAATATTACACTCATGCTATATTTTTTTCAAAATAAAACAAACACTAAAAGCACAAGTCCTATAAAATTAAAAATTAGACACAAATTTAGCGATTCAGGCAATTACATGTTGATGATTTCATCATTACCAATAAACATCCGACATCAACTGATTTTATTTCCTCTAAGCTTTTATGCCACAACAAATGTACAGTATGAACACAGTTTTGGCAGCCCGAGAAAATTAAATATTTAAAAGTCAAGGATCAAGAGTCAAACTAAAGCAAACGCTAACCACCATCATGGTGACTTTAAAATACAACTATTGATTTCATTAAAACGGGAATTAAATAAAGTAAATCTGGTAAGTAATAAGTGAAGCTGGTAATGCTGTTTGAGTTGTTGACTCCTCCTCTGCTGAGATCTTCAGAGATTTAATGTGCTGCCATGCATGTCACATTTTTTTGCAGTGCTTATTCCAACCACAATTCAACATCTGTCTGACGTTGGAGCTTGACGTCAAACAAACGTTGGGTTTAGACGTCAACCTGATTTTCATTTTCAACCAAAATATGACGTCTGACTGACGTTGGATTAGTTGGAGTCCAACGTCTTTCGTTTGACTGACGTTGGATTAGTTGGAGTCCAACGTCTTTCTGACGTCACATTGACGTCATTTGTTTGATGGGATAGTTTGAAGATAGATAGATAGATAGATAGATAGATAGATAGATAGGAGATAGATAGATAGATAGATAGATAGATAGATAGATAGATAGATAAACAGACAGATAGATATAGTTTGAAGATAGATAGATAGATAGATAGATAGATAGATAGATAGATAGATAGATAGATAGATAGATAGTTAGATAGTATATATACCCTGTCAGTTTCAGTGTTTGTCACGGAGTCCTTGGCCGTTTTTCAATACCAAGTTCGCAGAGTTTGGACTTGCTAAGTTCGACTCAGAAGAATGAACTCTAGAGGACGGAAGGACGCAAGTCCAGTCATTCTACAAATGGAACGGCAGCGTACTTGATAGCGTCACTCAGCACGCAATAAGGCCTACATACTTCAATTAACAAACTAATATGAACCTACTCTGATTATTTTCACTTTATATTTATAATACAATTGTATATGATATTAAACAACTGCCTCTTTTTTATTTTTAAAACTATTAAACATTAGGCTAATATGTGGTTCAGGTAACATTAGGCTACCTACTGTGATTATATTTACGCCATTTAAAAAAGAATAAAATATGTGAAACAACTGCCTCTTTTCATTAAGAACAATCTAGCAACAAACCCAATCAGCTACAATTTAAATGAAAAAAAAAAGCGGGACAAACGGTGGAAAGGTGTAAATCAAAATGGAACAGTTTAGGATTGCCATTGCAATTGCTATTCTTTATCAAGATGCTGAAGAGGAGGCTGCCGAACGATGGAGACAAATCCGGCAAAGAAGAGCCAGGGTGCAGCGGATGATGGCGAAAGTACTACATAAAGTACTAACTCACTAAAGTTATGTGAACTATTGCAGGGATATCATGAGACTAGATTAGATTTTTCAAAGTGTACCTAATAAACTAACAAATACAATAGAGGTCTGACAGTTAATAACATTTAAAATAAGTAGCCTACACTTCACACACCTTTTATTTGTCTTTTTGGTGCTCAAATAAGTTGATACTTTGTTTACCATCTTTATATAGTTAGGTGCACATCAAATTACTGCATTAACACAAACAGGACATTTAATGTCTATAATAATTGTTGTGGCAAAAATTCATCAAACAAACATCACTGCGTAAGAGACACTCAGTACAGTATTTATTCTTGCAAGAATAGGAGCAGTCTAATACACAGTTGTTACCCTGTGCAGAAGAGTGACACACCCCCAGACAGACTGAACCAGCTTTTATCTCCGTTTCAAGGCCTAATTCCGCCAGAGCTTTCCTCCCAGTAGTTTTTCCATAGACAAGGAAGCCATAACACTAGTTTAGAATCGTCACTAGTTGGCCCACTAAGCCCCCCTTCACCAAATGGCCTTCTGACATCTAGGTCAGAGGTCCTCGTTCGTCTGTTCTCTGGAGTGTCTCTCCCTTCTGCCTTCCCAGGTACATAAACATAATCTTCTCTCACTACAAGTGAGAGACACACATGTGACATTCTTTGAATCATCTATATTTTACTAAAGATCAATGAATATCATAAAATTGCCACCACATAATCATATAGGCTACAACTTTTAGACTCTGGGAAGAAGGTTGTGCTAGTGCTTATTAATAAATGAATGAAACCGAAATTGAGTATAAACAAATACTTCACGAAAAGAGCAAATGTTAGAGGGAAATTTAATTCTAGCAGACTTTAATTTTAGACAATATCCTTAAAACAATTGAATAAATAGCCTATAGTAATAAATACATGAAATATAGTAAAAACATTTTAAAAAATATAATACATACATAATGCAACAACAGTATATAGTAAAAACTTTTTTTAAAGCAATACATATAACAAATAAATAATACAACAAAAGTAAAAACATTCTTAACTTATATATTATCTATATATTGTAACAGGAACAAACTCCCACTCGAAAGTATTCGCAGATCAATGACCAGGTACCTATCCTGGTCAAGTTTTTTTCTGGAGAGGATTTAAAGCCAGCCTTCAGACTCTCCAGGAACAGCATCAACACGCTGGTACAGATGCTGCCCCGTCAAAAAGCCCATGGATGGAGCCATGAAATTGGAGTGCTTGTTACGGTTTATTGGCTTGCCTGTGGAGCGTCCTACAGGGTCACTTCAGATAACTTCAGCATGCCCCTTTCAACAGTTTGTAGGACTGTTCACAATGTTGTGGAGGAGATGATGACCATCCTCCACAAAATTATTCATTTTCCAAAAGCAGAGGAAATGGAGGAGGTGGGGGGTGGCTTTGCTCGACTTGCTGGCCATGAGGCATTCCGCTGTGCTGCGGGGTGCCAGCGACGGGTGCCACATCAGGATTGTTCCTCCAGCAGAGCCACAAAAAAGGTGCTACATAAACAGAAAGATCTTCCCTTCCATCATTCTACAGGGCACCTGTAATGCCAAAGGCAAATTTATAGATGTGTATATTGGCAATCCAGGCTCTGTACACGATGCACTTGTGCTGCGCATATCACCAATGTACCAGCAGGCTCTGTATCCACCAGCTGGATACTGTCTCTTGGGAGATGGTGGGTACCCTTGCCTGCAGCATCCTATTGCAATCATGACCCCATACTGCCAGCCTGTTGCAAGTAAGAACACACACACACACACCAAATTGTTACTTTCATGAATTTGCAATACACCACACATTTTCTACACGATTTTTAATTAACAGGCCAAGTTGAAGCCCGATACAACAGGCATCATGCACAAGCACGGAACATCATCGAGCGCACCTTTGGGATGTTAAAAACTCGCTGGCGTGCAATTTTCTTGCGGGCCCTGGAGATCAGGCCACTGTTCGCCCCAAAGGTGATTGGTGCCTGTTGCATCCTCCACAACATCTGTGTGATGGGAGGTGATCTCTTGGAGGAGGAGGAAAGCCAAGGACAAGAAGACAGCGAGGATGGTGAGAATGCAGCAGTGGGTGAGAGGGACCTATCAGGGAACCATCTCCGAGGACGTCTGGCTGCTCAACTTTCTTCTCCCGACGAACTGCCTGTGTGTCTAATTGAACATGACTACATCTAGACAGTAAACCTTTCCAGATGTTGTCATGTTCATTAAAAGAGGAACATAAACAGTTAAAACATTAGATATGATATTAATTAGGAAGATTAATAAATGTGCAAGTAGATGGATATAAAGATAGATAGATTTATGTTTTCTTAATGTTGGTATGTTCTTCTTGATGAGATTTAACTACATGATTGTAAATAATTGTTTAAAAACTATAGACATTGGATTTTATATTATTTGTGTTATTATTTGTGTGTTTGTTGTAAATATAAAGAATACACTGTTGCTACAACAATGATTTGGCATGTTTGAAATTGAAACATTACATTTTTTATTTCAAATCATTTATTTAAATAAACCATTAATTTAAAATGTATTAACAAGTTTTTCAAACAAAGACAGGTATGTCTCTGCTCTGGCTGTTGCTGCCCTCTCTCTCTCCTCTTCTCTCGCCACTGCTTCTCTGTCCCTCTCTTCTTCCCTCTCTGCCTGTTCTTTTAGAAAGTCAAGAAGAGCCTGGCTGTCCCGTCGCCTCTTTCTTGACTGCTGGCTGCTCCTGGCTTCCTCAGAAGGGGTAGAAGCTGGTGTGCTGACTGAGCCACCTGTAGTGGCAGTTAGGTTTGATGCAACAACCAGGGGCAGACTAACTGAGTGCTGCCCCTGGAGTGCAGCATCCATTGCAGTGTACCACTGCCAAAGTGGCAGCAGTCACACTACCGGCCTCTACCCCTTTTCCTGTTGGTGGGTCCCTAAGCTCCTGAAATAAAGTAAAATGCTGTCAAGTTCTCACGCTCACGTTGTTCCACACTTTTATAAAAAAAAAAATGTTTTGCTCCACATAAAAGATGATATTCTTAAGCATATTTGTAACCTAACAGTTTTGAGGCACCAAAAAAAATACACAAGTCAGTGGTGCTCCAGAACTGTTAGGTTACAAATATTCTTCCTTTGTGCAGAGCAAATAATAATAATAAATAAATAAATATTGTATACTGGTGTGAAACAACTTAAACTTGTGAGTGAATAAATGACAGAATGTTCAACTATTCTTTTTATAGTCTCAGTAAACAATGTAAACAGAGTAAACTACATTTTACAAGATAAAATGTAAAGGCCAATGCATCCATGTTAGGTTTCATGATCGGAAAGTATTTACACACATCTTGGTAAGGCTTTTAGGTTGTTCCATTTTTTCTTGGCCTGTTTGACAGTTATGGCCAAACCAGAAGTGGAAACAAAATGCCTATATGCAAAATAAAACCATAAAGATTGACATGATTCCATTTCAGTAACGTATTCATTTTTATGCATAAAGACTGACCAAATCTATCTCCAAACCTTCAGACATACAGGGAATTATACAAGCACTCAAAATCAATACTCACTCCCATCCACTTTGGAGGAATTGCGCCTCCCGGTGAAAAGGCTTTCGTTGGCCACCCGCCACTCTATCAAGGCCCGAGTTTCCTCAGCAGTCCCTTGATAAAAAATAATGCTCAAGTAAATGAAAAATAATACAATTCTAAAATAATTTGGTTAAAAAAAAAGAAATAAAGACAAGCAAACAATTTGGTCAAAATGACAAGAGCAATCTAGAATAAGGTTTGCGGCGTTTGAGACAAGTAGTTAGGAAACTTTTCCCTCTGGCAAAATAATTGCCCATTAGATATACCCAAAGCACAGTAGATCAAATGTTTATCCACTACAGAAACAACACAGGCAGCACCATATTTTACATTACGTTTTACATTTACGTTATATTTTTTAGGAGGACTTGCCGAGGGTTAACGTAACGTTACTTAACGTTAAACCAGCGCTGGATCGAAATCTTCTGAGCAAATTTTAAAATAGTTGCTAACCTTAAAATTCGACGGAAGTATAAACAACATTCTGGCATCAAAACTCTTACAACTACATTTTGTGATACAACAACAATAGTATTTCGAAATGTATTACTTACAGTTATGACTTTTCTCCTCCGCCATTGGTGAGAAACGGTGAGGAGAACCTGGTGCGAACTGAATTCTGGGTTATGGCCCGTATCAAGTCCGCACAAGTCACCTCTCCATGCATACTCTGTAAAAGGGGCGGATCAAGAACACATCCGGGGATTTGAACTGGACTTGGCTTGATGTGAACTTTGAATTGGAACAGTACTTGGGCAGCGACTGATGACGTTTCACAAGTCCACAAGAACACAAGTACAGACAAGAACGCATATTGAGAAACAGCCCTTGTTTAATGTCCCCACACTTGTTCCTGTTGCTGCCCGTTTCTTGTTCATGTCTTGTGTCTTTGGATTGCCCTATTGGATTTTGACCCTTGCCTGGACTGGTTTTGTGAGCACGGATTACCCTATTAATAAACTGCTCTTGGATCTCTAATTCCCTGTGCGTGCGTGTCGTGACAGCTACTGTATATGAGAATCATTGGAAAAAAAAAACAGATTTAAAGATACTTAACTCTTTAAATGATAATAAACAACTCTAAATATGTTTTTCTTTAGTTCCTCGTTTGCTTTGTTCAAACCTTATAACTTATAACTTAAAAAATAAAATATCTTTGCATGGAACTGTCGCGGGCATTTTAACCCTTTAGGCGCCAGACGTTTTTTCCTAAAACGTTCGATTTTTGACATCTTAATTTCAAAAGGCTATATCTTAAAAGTGATAAAAGATAGAGACTTTCTGTAAATTAGAGAACTATTAAGGATGACCCAAAGTTTATGTAGGGATTACATTTTCCCATCTAATATGCATATTATGACGTCATATGGTAGCGGCCATCTTGGATTATAGAATTTTCAGGAAAAGTCACATGTTTAAATGATAAAATGCAGCACTTCTTTCCCCCCAAAATGTCCCTCGCCTTCTGTATGCTATATTGCACAATACTGAATGCTCAGGTAAATAGTAAGTAGTAAACAAACTGTGTAAATCATTACTAATAAATGGTAGAAACAAACCGAATGCATGTAGCGGTTGGCCTTTTGCTGTAGAGATTTTCCATTTACTTACAGTAGGCACTCTGATTCCATGTATGGGGCACATATATATTATTCATATGACACACAAACACAAGTAGACAAGACCTGTTTAGTTGCCCGCGCCGAGTGCGCACAGCTCGGACTACTGTCATTGTCATTGCGACTCCCCACCCTGCCTCCATGTTGCCCCATAACTGTCCTATGAATACTTTAACCTCGTCTAACATACCCAGTAACTTTAGACAAAAGTATCCACCACAATACTGTCGCCGCGATTGCGGAGAAGCAAGTCAGAAGAAAAACTACATGGCTAGCACGGTTAAAAATCTCCCGCCTCGTTCCCCACAACAATAACACACCTGCTAACTTCGCGATGAACACTCCGACCCCGGGAAACATTGTTCCCACCAGTGACATTGGGCAAATGACCATCTACATTGGGCAAAGGACCATCTACATTGGGCAAAGGATTCACCGTTTGTGCTTGGTGTAACGTACGGGCTACTTTCACTTTCATAATCACCGTCAACTTCTGAAGGCAGATATTCCCCTTCAGAACCAGGGTCCGCGAATAGAAGAGCCAACACTTCATTGTGGGTAAAGCTTTATTGATGCAATTAGATAATAATAATAATAATAATAATCTAATGCAAATACTCGCTGACGTTGACAATATTGCTCTGATAAAATGGCTCACTCGCACACTAGCTCCGCTTTTGTTCGCACTGATTCAATGCGCTCTAGCTCGAAGATTTTGTATAAAAGAATGACGTTTTTTTTGAGTCAGGGATGAAGTATAACATGTCTGCCAACTAGTGGATGGGAGGTCGAAGGAAATTTGACACCCTATTTGACAAAATCGTCCGTTTTATTCAGTGCCGCATCTTGTTGAGTAAACTCGACCGTGGCGCCTAGAGGGTTAATGGGATACATGTGCCTGAGATGACAGTATCCACTGCCGTCCGTAGAATCATCAATTTGGAGTGCAAATTTGCCACTTTTTTTAGTTTTTTGTTTAGTTGTTTCTATATCAGCAGCCATGTCATCAATGTGACGTTTAATCGTGTTGTCAGATAATGGGATTTTGTCACTTTCTTTGTCAGCGTCCTCACCTATCATTACCCCTACGATTTTTTTGCAGGCTGGCAAAACGAGTGATTCAGCAATGTTATGCGGCTTCTAGATTTGGCGATTAGCTCTGCTACTAAGAAGCTCGCCTCCTGAGCTCCTGAGGCTCCCCAGAAGAGATGCTGTACATCTGTGGTGTGGGAGCATTTCCATTTAGAAACCCCAATTAAAGTGAGATGTGTGTATTGTGATCGGCAGATAGCCCTCTGCAACAATACATCATGATGCGCCATTTGAGGAGCACTCATCCTGCCATTTTGCAGGGTGCAGAGGATGGCATTCCCTGTGTACCTAGGCCTGCTACTGACACTGCTGGGCTATGCATTGTTTGAAATATAATTATAATTGAAATATAATTACAAACTTTTGGGACACTGTTTAGAAAGTCCATAGTCCTATGCCCTACAACCTAATGTCCCAATCACAACTGCCAATCATGTTATAAATATCTTTGCATGCCAGCAACAAGTGTCCCTTGTGAGAGAATTTTTTCAAAGGCTGGAGAAATTATCTGTAAAAAATGAAGTATAGGCTAAGTCCTTTCACAGCAGAGAAATTAATTACTTTAATTAATTAAATTAAACACATCACTTTAAATTAAAAGTGAGACATTGTGGCTTGATTTATTTTATTAATATTCATTTTGCAGGACCAAAATAACATTATGCACAGTGAGGAGCCTATAGGTTACAAGCTTCACATATTAGAAAAATATAATAATAATAAAAAACACATTTTTCAATGATTCGTTGTCAAGGTTGTTTCAGATCAACACCTGCAAATGACCACTAGGTGTCACCGTTGAGACGGGTGTCGGATGGTTTCGAAGCCTCGAGACAATATGACACATTTGGTTCAACTGTTTCATTGTTTTACGAAGCCTCGATCTGGCCACCACTATGTAACAGCATGTTAACCGAAACATGAACACACAAACAATAACCAACACGGGACAGAACTGAACGGGAGAATATATACAAAGGGTAAACAAGGAAACTAACTAGACACAAGTGGATGAAGGTTAACTAATCAGGGATAAACTAGAACATGTGCAGACTAGACAGAACACAATAGTGACATGACCACATTTTTAACAGCAATAAAATCATCTTATCTAATGGTCGCCCTGCCGACTGAGGCCATTTCTGCTCTCTTGCCTCTTTTGGGGAGACATTTCATTGCTAAGAGTTGACTTTAAAGATTATTTGTTAAATGTAACAAATAGTTGTGTCTGATTGTGTCAGTCATTACATCACTAATGTATTTTGGTGCAACACCAGACAGAGCCTTGTACACAAAAACAGCTATTTTAAAATCAATTCTTAACTTTACAGGAAGCCAAATGTAAAGTCGCTAAAATATACACAAATACACAAGCCTTTTTTTGTTTTAATCTAGATTTCTGTTCCTGTATTTCTTTCATTGTTGCTTCTAACTTTAGCATCTTTGTCTTTGATCTTTGAATGTCTTAAATTCAGTTTTGAGTTGAAAGACTTGGATTTGTTCATCCAGACATGTTTGCAGTGAGTCTCATTGTGTCTCATATTTCCTCTCTCTTCTCTGTTAGTATCGTTGCCTGTTTTTTTCTGGGTTTCTCTTTATTTCAGTGACAGAAGTTCAGCTGCAGCTCAAAGCATTATGGGTAGAATCTCTCTACAATCTATTCTAATTAATCAACAAGTTTCACTGATGATCTAGAATAAAGCCTAAACCCAGGATAGAGCGGCTGAGTGAATGTGGTCTGGACTGTGTGGATGAGTCTCATTGTGTCAGAGACGCTGTAGAAGGACAGAGTTCCTGCACTGTGATCCACACACACTCCTATTCTATTGCTAATGAGCTTTCCAGGGAGATCAGTCCATATGTCATTGTGTCTGAATGAGTAACTGGAGGAAGAGCAGGACAAACTCCAGGACTGATCATCATATCCAAACCGACACTTATTATATCGTCCCTTCCTGCTGATGCTCTTATATGACACTGATATTAACACACCTCTTCCTCTCCACTCGATCTCCCAGTAACAGCGTCCACACACACTCTCTCTACACAACACCTGAGGATACACATCAAATCTGTCTGAATGATCAGGATACGGCTGGACTGTGAAGGTGTCAGTGAATTTAATCACTCTGTTCTCCTCAGACAGAAGGAGGTTTTTATGTGCTGTGTTGAGATCCAGATTGAGCTGATGAGAATCTGATGGAGAGAAAACATATCACAATCAGGAATTATGAATCTGGGCCCGTATTCATAAAAAATATTGATGCAAAAAGTAGCTCCTAGTGACAAAATTCTAAGAAAATTTGTAGAAAAATCTGTTCAGCGAAAAGAGGAGCGTGTTCCAGCGCAAACGTCCCCTGGTTTGAGAAAACAATTGAGAAAACAATTCCACCACTGACCAGGAAAAACTGGACAGTGGCGCGTTGCGCGTTAGTCATATGCTATTTTAAGGGCGCGTACTTGGCCATTATGTAGCTTGTGAACAACACCATACACTTTGATTCTCTAATCTAAACAGACGCAGCAGATTTTTTAATTTTTGCAAATCATACATTATTACAAGGAAAAATATTAACACACGAGGGAGATCATTGTTGTGTCCGTGAAGATGTGAAAAAATAGTCATAAATAAACTGAGGGAGAAAGTATTTCAGGGCCAGAAATACATATTCCATCAACTTGAGGCAATTGATTTGCTAGTCAAGATGATGCCTCCCCAAATCCCTTGGGCTGGACGATGACTTAAGACCGCTACCCAGCCCGACAGGCAGGCGTCTGTCGTTAGCATTATGCGACGGGAAGACGCACCAAGAGTGGGACCCAAGGTGAGATACCGGGGTCTGAACCACGTAGGAAGGGAATGAAGCTACAGCGCGTAACTCTTACCATAAACATGGATTTTAGAAAGTACACGAAGCGTTCAGCGCATGACTTACCATAAACATGGATTTTTAGAAAGGACACAAAGCAGCCAACGCGTGCTCTTGCCTCTATTTGCCCTTGGGGAATTTGAGCCACAAATGAAGTAGTCTTATGTGCAAAAGGCCCAGAGGGATCCCTGTGGAGGCAGCTGCCATGAGACCCATCCTGACCTAGCCAGATGTTGCTTTAGGGTGTTTAAAAATGGTCTTGACAAGCGGGGGACAGTTGTGCCCCCGATGGTGACAGAGTCCCATTTAAACCCCAAGCACGTTGGAGAGTGAACTCTCTTCTTAGCGTTGCAATTCAACCTCATAGAGAGAAGCATGGATCGATCTTGATGTTGAAAGCGCAAGCTCCTGAGACTGTGCCAGTATCAGTCAATCGTCTATGTAACATGGCTAGGTCGAATGGAAGGACCCGATATAGGTAGGCTTCGCCCCCAAAAGCAAACTTTGGGAACTTCCTGTGTTGTGGCAATATTTCTATGTGAAAATATGCGTCTTTAAGATCGACCATGAAGATCCAATCATGATGTTGAATTTGCAACACGATCTACTTGATATTTAGCATCTTGAACTTGAGCGTTCTGACGGAACGGTTCAAGCCTCAAAGACCTAAAAACGGACGTAGTCCCCCATTTCTTTCTTGTGACAGCAGATGCACTTACTTCTGTTTTATGGTAGTGGGAACACACCGTTAAAACGAGGAGGGCAACGTATTCCTTTTTACTGTCTTTAGGACACAAAAAGAGATACTCGGCAGTAGCTTTCACACTTCCAAAGTCTCTTTAAAGGGTACCAAATGTAATACTTTGAATTGGAGGAATGTTAACTGTTCTGTGTCCTGGGCGATAACAGGAAACAACAGAACCTTCAACATTTCGCTGGAAACCGCTACCCCCTGAATCACCAAAGGTGGCAGGGATGTAACAGTGGTTTCGTGAGGGTGTCAGGTAGGAGCTGGTTGATGTATTTTACATGCCCTGTCCCAAAGGCGCACACCCCCACAGACCTGGGACAAAAAAACTCAGGATTTCTGTCTCTGGTATATTATGAGGCTGCTGAGCGCGACGAACCGGTCCCCAGTCCTTACGAGGGAGAACGCAACCCGCCACACTCTGCTTTTGAGCCCTCTTTTTTAAAAATCAGATCAGCCTGGTACGCCTGCAACACTGCCATAGTTTGCAGAGCAGCACCAGTCTGACCCCCACCAGCGTGGATGTCATTATACACGGCTTGGTGGGGAGTGCTGACTCCTTAAATGACGATGAGCCACAGAGAAGAGATAGCCAGCGAGCATCTCTTCGGACTGGCGCATCATCGTATGCACATGCCCCCATGATAGTCTAATAACTTGACGTCAAGGGCACAAAGAATAAGGTTTTCCCCATGCACGAGTTAACGTCATGGAGATCCTCAAGGAGGACAGTCTAGCTGTAATCTGGCCACTGCACGAGTCACCAACTCGAGTAACCTCTCACACGCTTTATCATAACGAGAGAAGTGCTCGGAGTCGGTACTCTCAAAGTCCATCATAATTATTTAGATGGCTTTTCAATATTTAATCCCTCAGAATTAAATGTGGCCAAAGAACAGCCAGACAAAAAATTATTACAAGCATTTGATATATTGCATTGAATATCTGATTTCTCATCATCATTCAATTCATCAGCAAAAAATACAGCCAAATATCAATCAGACACGGTCTGGATGACAGGCTGTATTTAAATCCTTCATAAGATCAGCCTGGTATGCATGTAGTGTACAGCGCAGTACCAGCCTGACCCGCTGAAAATGCATGTGATAATACGATCCCAGGGGAGAGAAAGCCCGCGCGCGTCTCTCCAATCTGAGACCGCATCATTGAATCGCGTGCCTTTGCACCCGCGATAGTCGAATTGGTCGTAGTCGAGGGCACAAAGACACGTCATGTATTATATATATATATATATATATATATTATATTTACATCTTTATTTATTATCTTTGAGTGTCTTTTTGTTGTGATCAGTGTAGTCTGGCCACTGCACGAACGATCGCCCCGAGCAGTTCTCCTTTTATCATCACGGGAGGAACGCTCGTAGGCGGCAAACTCATGAGATTAAATGTCCTCTGCCCGAGCCGAAGAAGCGCCGAGGCACGCTTCGGTAGTCAGGCAAAAGGACATCGCGATCTGGAGAGAAAGCTAGCGAAAAGGACGCACCTGTCCCTCGCTTCTCAGCCAGATCGACATGCGAGCCATTGTGGGTGCCACCCCTTTGAAATAAGCAAAGCGAACACGAAGCACTTTAACTGTGAACATTCCACTGTGCTCGAATTCACCATGCTCAAACGCAAGGGCAGCATGCTCTTTCCCAAACAAACAAAGCAGTAAGCGTGTGTATCCAGTTCTGACATAGACGAGAACATGGAGGGACACAGCGCTTACTCTGTTGACACATTTCTCTTTCTCTTTTTACTTTTTCTAAAGTCCTTTTTAGATCGTAGAGAGATGAGAAAGAGAAAATCTGCACACTCTCAGTGATAAACTAAATAACTCCTAACAAAGATCTGTAGTAGATAGAGAGGAGATAAATGCTTGCACACCAAACGCAGAGAGATCTCTGAAGAAAAAAGACCTGACGATGCACTTGCGGCTCATCTAATTATAGCCTCGCGTCGCTGGTGCGCGCCGATGATGTCAGCCGACCGAGGCTATATTACTTCCGGTCGATTCCATCGACGCGTTTACACACTATATTCCCAGCAGGTCACGATTAAAGACGTTCCCAATGCGCTAAGCAGCGCAGCATCGATTGTAGCTTTTGAAAGGGAACTGGTTGGATGCATTTAGCCTGTCAAAAGATGTTATATATAATTGTAAAGCTTGCTATTTACTAATGCAAATTAATTTATGTAATTTAGTTATGATTGTTAGAAAAACTCAATTATGAAATTAATGTTTTTATAAATGTTAAAATGTGAATTTTATATATATATATATATATATATATATATATATATATATAGATAGATATTTGTTTGTGTTTTTAGAGTCTGGAATAGAGGATTGGATATCCTGTACTAGAAATCTTTTCAATAAATTTCATCATCCCGTATTTTACACACAATTACAATAAACATAAGCGTCTTTAGCATTTACTAGTTATTATCTTCAGCAGGAACTTAAATCTATTAGGTTGGTTCAACAAAATTAACTTGTTTTAGTCTTGTTGTACAGACCGAAACGAATTGTGTGGAAAAGTTGTTCTTAAACTAATTAAGTTCATTGAACAAAAAAAATTTGAGTGTACAGAATAAAAATATATATATATGTGGCTCCAATTTTTTGAAAATGATTTTCCTTGGCAAAGAAATTACAAGTTCAACCAGGTTGAATCAATGTTAGATAACACTTTATTTTAAGGGTCCATAATAATGTGGGTTTAAAGGGGACATATCATGGAAATCTGTTTCCGTGTTTAAGTGCTATAATCGGGTCCCCGGTGTATCTACCAACCCAGAAAATGTGACAACCCAGTAACTTTGTTTTGTTACGCCTTTCTCTGCAAGCATGTCAAAAAATAAGCCGATCAATTTCGCTCAGCTTCTGATGTAGGATGGGGATCTTATAATAATATTACCGCCCCTTAATCTGTACGTTTCCACCCACGGCGCCGTCATTTGGTTTTTGCAAGCGACAACAGTGTAACCAGTTTTAACGCAATGGCAAAAGTTCGAGCAAAGCATGAACTGTTCTGTCGTTGAGCACAGACGAGCACTGAACACTATTAACCAAAACATGTCACCGCTGTCTTATACTGCGGTCAAGCCAGCCGCCACCCCAAAGTGCACTGTCAATCTAGCCGCCGCTATATTTAGCCGTTCGCGCATACACTAGCTATTACGGTAAGACCGTCATCTGGATTGAAAACAATTGAAATGGCTATTTCACATTAATTTATTCTTTCTTTCTTTCTGTCTGTATCTATCTATCTATTTATAATTATGTATCTATCTATGTTGTATAATTATGTATCTATCTATCTATAATTATGTATTTATCTATCTATCTATCTATCTATCTATCTATAATTATCTATCTATCTATCTATCTATCTATCTATCTATCTATAATTATGTATCTATCTATGTTGTATAATTATGTATCTATCTATGTATCTATCTAAACACGCGTCTGTGTTGCACGTCACCACGTAGACTCACTATTGGCCGACGCTGGTCATGTGTGTGATGCGTGGTGACGTGCAACACAGACGCGCTGCGCTTAAACACTACGTGAACTAACTCGAGGCCCAGAGAGAAGGAAATGAATAGTGGAATACAGTAGTTATTTTTGTTGTTTTTCCGCACATAAAGTATTGACGTCGCATGATAAACTTAATGCAGAGCCACTGTAGTCACTTGGACTATTGTAACGATGTTTTAATAACTATTCTGGGCCGGCGAGTTTGGATCCCTCTGAAAGCCTATGGAGGAGTGAGACTGCCTTCAGATTTCATCAAAAATATCTTAATTTGTGATCCGAAGATGAACGAAAGACTTACATGATTGGAACAACATGAGGGTGAGTAATTACTGACAGAATTTTCATTTTTGGGTGAACTAACCCTTTAATTGCTGATTTGTTAAAGCTTAACTACCGCATAATTAATGGGAAATATGCATTTTATGTAAAGTTAACCATTAACTATGGGTGTGTAGATGCTTTACTACTGCATAATAATGGACCCTTAAAATAAAGTGTTACTGTTTTTTTTTTTTCAGTGTAGCTGAACTCTTCATGTTCAATATATCAGCAGTGTCTCAGTACAGTTGACCAGATATCCTGTGGAAATCATCATTTAAATGATCAACTCTAAAACCTTTCTGTCATGTTTTCTTTCAGCTTCTACGGGAAGAACATGAACACACTCAGTGAGTTTCTCTTCTTGTTTTCTTAGTGACTTACATTGTAGGAAGTCGTTCCTGGTCTTGGGAACAATGTTGGAGAGAGTGACTGTGGAAATCAACAGACATGAAGAGTGTGATTATCATATCAAGAGAAAATGATCCCTGCATCCGTTCCTAAGACATTTCTAATATGATCTTCTACATGATCTGAGATGATGGAGGATTATTTCTGAGAGCAGAATCTCCTGGACTTTACCTCTGTCAGAGAACTTCTTCTCTTTGCAGAAATCCTCCAGTTTGTCTCTCAGCTGACGGACAGATTCTCTCACGTCATCAAAAGAGGAGAGAGAACTGAAGGGATTGTAATTTACGTCTGTAGATTCAGGAGGAGCTGAGAGAGACTGGAAACTCTACAGAAAACAGAAATCAGAGCTCATCACCTCCACACTTCATCAATAACCTGCACTACTCTCAGATTTGTGCAGATCTTATTCATCTTTAGTAACTCTCCTCAATCCAGACCTTCTCATATTCATTGTATGACATTAGAGCTACAAATTCTAGCTATTGCCATTTACACTATATGTGAACTTTCTAGGAAATCATTTGGATGACAAAACATCTTGATAAATGTTACAGATCAAGCGCATCAGTGGTGTCACATTGAGGGCTATTTCTAGACACAGGTGAAATAGTACACACGGTAACATAATGACACTGCATTTTAGCAGGAAATCACCATGTGCTAAGAACATTAGGCATAAGACACATATTAGCATAAGAAAGATATCATTTTTAAACGTTATTAGAAAGACTGCGATCATGCATCCAAATGTTTAGTGTATATTGAAATTATATATTTAAAAAATGAATGACAGCAATAGAAAAATACCATGTTGGGTTGATTATAACTAAATTTACAATAGAAAAATACCATGTTGGGTTGGTTATAACCACATTTTAAAAAAAAAAACATTTGTCCAGAAACGCCTCAGTTACGACTGTAACCTAGGTTCCCTGAAGAGGGAACGAGCGCTTCGTCGAATTAACGCACGTCATGAACCAGGAAACTATAAAGCCTGCCCAAACAAAGCAGCGACAGCTTCTTAAGGTCTGAGCAAGAGCTTACAGACACGTAGGAGATATGGCAGGTGACTCAGCGCTCGTTCCCTCTTCAGGGAACCATGGTTACAGTTGTAACCAAGGCGTTCCCTTTCAAGGGAACTCGCATTGTATCGAATTGATGCTAGGGGTCTATACCAACGCCACCATAGCGAGAAGTGACTGTCCTGTGTGAAATCACAAGAGCAGCACTAGGACGAAAGTACCCGAGACCCCGGGGTAGAGTCCAGGTCCAGGGAGTAAAACCTGACGAAAGTATGCGGTGAAGACCACCTTGCCGCATCACAAACGTCCTGAAGTTAGAGCCTTACTGTGCGTTCCCACCGCACGCGGCGAGAGCGTCAAAGTGGCCGGAAGCCATTCATTTTCAATGAGAGCCGGCGGCGAGCTCCGGCGAGGGCGGCGCGGTGCTTCTTGGACGGTGAGAGCGGCGAGGAGAGTTGAAATCAAGTAAACTTTATGGTAATAAGCTATGACGCGGTTTGGCGGCAACCAATCGGAATGTAGAAGTCCTCCGTCTGAAAGGATACCAGAGAACGCAATCCTGTAAACTTTGGTTCCGACCACATTAGAGAATATCATGCACCCATACCGATCTCCGACGTCTTCTCTGCATATAGAGCAACGCCACACCAAACGCAACAACTTGCTCATCCATAATAATAATGTTGTGAGTTTGATAAGAAAAAGCCGCGCAACACTATTTATAGGCAACATTTTCGCGCTAGAACGCTTGTTATACAGCGGGAATGCAATTCATTTGCTTAACACCGATTTGACCAATTGCATTAAGGCTACAACCAGGACTATTGTAATACCCTATAGACTGCACATACATCAATGTTAATGTTAATTAAAGACCAAGTCTAGTAAACGTCCTATAAACTGCATGTTGAAATTAGACTCGCAGTTGAAAATTAACACAAAAGCAACACCACACAAATGGAATTTGTTTATTTCGTTAGCAAAATAAAATATAATTTCCATCGGTCATTTTCTTACTTTCACATTTACAATATATTATTAGGTTAACGTATACCCTACGTTTGGCCAGTCTGCACAAATACTGATCAATATGCTTATTTGCTTTGCTTTTGCTTTGCGGTCCCTTTAAATAAAGCAGAAAAAAGAGCAAACATTCGATATACGTCATCAGCATCAGCGCGTCCACAAATCTTTCCACGCCGTCGTTGGCAGGGCGGCGAGAGCGATTTTTGCCGCTCTCGCCGGCTGCGGTGTTAACGTACAGTTAGAGGCCACCATACTCCTTGTAGAGTGAGACCGGACAGCCAAAGGAGAAGGCCAAAACATACAAATAATTGATCGGTTTTGCGCCACAGGCAGCTCTGTGGACGTAAGCATCCAGTGCCCTGACAGGGCATAGCAGATTGTTCTTTTCCTGGTCCGGATCTTGAAAAGGCGGAGGACAGAAGGCCTGCAGAACTATAGATCTGGCCACATGAGTGGGAACCTTGGGAACATAACCTGGTCGTGGATGAAGGAACACTTTAACCATGCCAGGTGCAAATTCCAAGCACGAGGGAGCAATCGACAAAGCTTGAAGATCTCCAATTCTTTTTAGAGATGAGATAGTGAGGAGGAACAGTTTTCAGAGTAAGAAACCTAGCTGGCACCTCCTCCAAAGGCTCGAAGGGAGCCTGGGAAAGACCTTGAAGGACAATTGCCAGATCCCATGTCAGAACCCTGGTGCGAGTAGTAGGCCTCCGCCCTTAAAGTGTCACGAAGGAAACGAAATACCAAGGCGTCTTTACCCAAAGATGTTCCACCCAACGGAATGTGGTAAGCTCATAATGCCACCACATAGACCTTTAAAGTGGACGGGGATAGACCTGCAGTGAACCGCTCCTGCAGGAACTCCAGCACTGTACCAACAGGGCAGTTAACTGGGTCCAGTTGACGGTCACTACACCATGAAGTGAAAACTCTCCACTTCAGGGCATAAAGTTTACTTGTGGAGGGAGCTCTGGATTGTAGAATGGTCTCCACAACCTCGGTTGAGAGACCTGACCCTATGAGCTGGGCCCCCTCAGAGGCCAAGCCCACAGGTTCCATAGTTTCTGTCGGGGGTAAAATATAGAGCCCCCTTGCTTGGGACAGAAGGTCCCTCCTGACGAGTAGCTCCAGAGGAGGCCCGTCAAGGAGAAACACTAGATTGGGGAACCAAATTCTGCCCGGCCACCGTGGGCTATAAGAAGTAGGCATACATGGTCCCTGCGAACTCTCTCCAGAACCCCCTGGGAGCAGAGCGATCGAGGGAAAAGCATACAACCGAAGCCTCAGCCACATTTGTACCATGGCATCCAGTCCGAGAGGAGCTGGATGCGTGAGGGAGAACCAGAGTGGACAGTGAGACGTCTCTCGAGACGCAAACAGATCCACTTGTGCCTGGCCGAACGACCTCCATATCTGCTCCACCACCTCGGGGTGGAGCCTCCATTCCCCAGGCCTCGGCCCCTGTCTCGACAGGATGTCTGCTCCTATATTCTGGGCCCCAGGAATGTAAGAGCTCTGAGTGACAACAGCTTCCCCTGGGACCACAGGAGGATTTGGTGCACCAGTTTGCATAACGGGCGCGAACGCAAGCCCCCCTGATGATTTATATAGGCGAACACCGATGTGTTATCTGAACGGACCAGCAAATGGTGGCCCCTGAGGTCTGGGAGGAAATTCTTGAGGGCAAGAAAAACAGCCAACATCTCTAGGCGATTGATGTGCCAAGAGAGATGATGGTCCCCCCATAGACCCCCAGTCGAGCGTCCTTCCAGGATCGCTCCCCAGGCCGTGAGGGAGGCATCTGTCATTAGCATCCTGTGACGACAAGAGGCTCCCAGCACGGGGCCCTGGGACAGGAACTACAGTTTCTTCCACATAACCAGGGTACGTAGGCATCGCCTCGTAACCCTGATCAAATGGAAGGGGTTGCCCCTTGGGGAAAACCCTGTGGTCTTGAGCCACCACTGCAAGGGTCTCATGTGCAGCAGGCCAAAAGGTGTAACGTTGGACGCTGCTGCCATCAGATCCAACAGCCTCTGGAACTGTTTGACAGTGAGTGACTGGGCTAGCTTTATTCTTTTCACAGCTGACAGGATAGACTCTATGCGTCCAGGTGACAGGCGTGCCTGCATCAACATTGAGTCCCACACCATGAACCCCTGTAGTAGAGAAAGCACACTCTTTTTGGCGTTTAGCCATAACCCCAACTCTCAAGGCCGAACCGCCAACTGATGTGACTGAGCAAGAATCAACCAATCGTCGATGTAATTCAGGATGCGTATACCCCTCAAAATGCAGAGGCGCCAGAGCTGCATCTACGCATTTCGTAAAAGTGCGGGATGATAGTGCTAGACTGAATGGAAGAACTCGATATTAGTGTGCTTTGCCCCCGAAAGCAAACCTCAGGAACTTCCTGTGATATGGAAGGATGGAAATGTGGAAATACGCATCCTTGAGGTCTATCGTGACAAACCAGTCCTCGGACCTGATCTGGGGCACGTTTTGTCTCAGTGTTAACATTTTGAACTTTAATTGCATGACAGTTTTGTTCAGAACTCTCCGATCCAAAATGGGATGCAATCCCCCATCCTTCTTAGGAATGATGAAATACCAACAGTAAAAGCCGGTGTCCCTGCTGGAGGGAAGTACATGTTCTATGGCCCCTTTCTCCAACAGGGTTTTCACTTCTTGTTCCATTACCAGAACCTGCTCGGGGCCCACCACGGTGGGTAGGACTGCCATAAACCCAGGAGACGAGACCCAAACTGTATTTGGTAGCCCTTTTTTATGGTCTGCAGGACCCAACGAGAAATATTTGGCAGTAGCTTCCACGCTGTCAAAAATTCTACTAGAGGTACCAGGCGGTACTCGAGACTGGCTTCTGGATTTAGTTGTTGTTGAGCAGTCATTCCGTCGCCCTGGGACCCTCCTCAGAGGAGGCGGGCATCCCAGGAACACTACGTTTCCGGGTGGACCCTGAGACGTGCTCGCCGGAGACCGTTGCGCCCTGAAGCACACGAGGTGGCAGGGTTAGCATAATGGTTCCCCGAGGGCACCGAAGGGAGACGGGCACCGTGTAATGAGGTGTTAACCGCTCTGCTTTGTGGGGGACTGCCCTCGATGGCCTGCATCCTCGGACGTCAGGACCTTTTCCCCGCAGCCTTCTTGGCGATAATGACGGTCCTCAGATCCGTCTTACCCCTTGAAGGCTGCGGTTGAGCATGTTTTCCTTGTCCCCAGTCTTTTTGTGGGGGAGTACGGAAAGCCACGCTCTTTTTCTGTGAGGCATGGTGTGAGGAGCTGGCTTTTGATGTTTGGGCCTGCTCCCACTCAGCAGCCCCGGAGGCATGAGTACGGCGGGGGAGGAGTTTCTGGAATGCAGCGGCCTGTTTAGATGATTCCTGAAACCTCTCGACAACTGAATTAACCTAGTAATTAACCGCTTTGCCGAAGAAGACAGAAGTAGACAGAGGCACGTCCATGAAAAAGTTTTTATCCTTTTCTTTTATGTTGCTTAAGTTAAGCCAGAGATGTCTCTCAGTGGCCACCAGGGCTGCCATAGAACGGCCGGTGGATTTAGCCGCCTGCTTGGCGGCCCTGAGAGACAAATCTGTGGCCCGACGCAGTTCGCAAACTGCATTCGGGCCAATACCCCCGCCCTCATCGAGCTCTCCTAATAATTCAGCCTGGTAAGCCTGCATAAGAGACATCGTGTGGAGACACGATGCAGCCTGACCAGCCGCTGAATAAGCCTTACCCACTAAAGCTGACTTGGTTCTAACAGGCTTAGTGGGTAATAACAGGGACTTAGTGGAGGAAGCTGACTCAGGGGAGATAGCTCGCGAGCATCTCTTCCACCTTAGGCATTGCCCCATAACTATGTTCTTTATAGTTCATTATAGAGGAGTAGTGTGATGTTTGTGTATTGTAAACTTTATAAGATACTGGTTTTTCCCACGATCCCCCGGCGTTGAGGTTGTGAGCGAAAGGGCAGGAAGCGTTCGTCTAACTTGCTTTTTGAACAAACGTCCTACTTATCTGCCGGCCAATCAATATTTAATTTCTCGACCGCTCTCGTCACAACCTCAACAAGCTCCTCAAAAGCATGAGACTGAGGTGGCGAGTCCTCAGTATCTCGTGCTTCAACACTAACAACATCCAATTCCTCGGAACTGGATAGCTGTAGTGTTGTTCCTTCAATCAGGACAGAAGGAACTGCAGCGCGTGCTTCCAAACATTGAGAGAAGGCACTGGATCGGTCAGCTGAGGGCTGAGATAAAAAACTAAGAAAGACAAAACTTCTGCCTTGGATTCCCTCATGCTTTGCCCATTGTAGTCCCTGTGCTACCAAGGATCTCCATCAGCACCGACAACATTCATACTCTGGCTATACTGGTTTTATGTTTTTCCATTAATAAACTGTTTGTGCACTTGCAAGTGAATCTTGAGTCATTTACCCTGACATTTTTTTAGATCATTTACAACATATTTATCTTTTATTAGTCATTTATAGACTGAGGAGTTGGACAGAACTTCCAGGGACGACGGGGCTTTGGATGACCTCCATGGTTGGAACGCAGGAGCTTGAAGGCTGGATGGGACCAGCAGACACAAAGGAGCCATGAAGCTGGGTAGGACCAGCAGAGGAAGGAGGGCCAGGGAATTATTCGGAACCAGAAAGTCCATTAGGCCTGGTGGGACCGGTGGAGAAGAAGAGACCTAAAGGGTGGGAGCATGGCTAGGAGTTTATTCCAGAGTATGTAGGTCAATGAGTGCTAGCACCGGGACCACCGTGTTAGGGATCCTCCTCCTCTTCATCCACTGTGAAGGGGGAACCACAGCTGGAGAGTACCAACTCCACACACTCAGAGAATAGCAACGCCTCTGTCTGCTCTTTGAGGCCGACGTGATATAAGGCACACAGGGAGTCATCTGGGTAGTGTACCATGCAATCTAGATGGAGATTCTCATAAGTGTGATCCTCAAGGTCAAACAATTATGAAACCGCACTTCCATCAGGTTTGAAGATGACCAAAAGCAACTTTGGTGAACATTACTCAAAATTGGTACCATCAATTTTACCATGATGTAAGAAATCAGAAGGGAAACTTTGGTTTAAAAAGTTGGTTCCACTTTATTTTGGTAGTCCACTTTAGACATTGTAATAACTATAAGTAACTTTGCAACTACATGTCAACATACTCTCATTAGAGTATTAGTAGACTGTCAGTAGACTCTTATAGGTGTTGGGGTTCGGGTTAGTAGAATAAGTTGACTTGTAGTTGCCAAGTTACTTATAGTCAGTAGAATATCTGTTGGGGGACCATCAAAATAAAGTGCTAGCATAAGCATTCAGTCTACTAATACTCTAATGACAGTTAGTTTACATGTAGTTTCAAAGTTACTTATACTTAGTAGAATATCTAAAGTGGACTATCAAAATAAAGTGTTACCAAAAAGTTTATATGTTCTGGAAGTTTTGAACTGTTTTTTGCACTTTGTTTGTCAGATAAATATATCTCCCAGAATAAAGAGCTCAGAACATGTTTCCTAAGAGATTTCCAGAGCTGAAATGCAATCATAAGTGTCGTCTATTTTAAAGCAAGATGCTCAGATGAGAATCTACCTTAAGATTATATAACACAACACTTCAGTCAACAGCTCATTCTGCTCTTATTAAATGTTTCTCTGTGAGTCTCTTGTTCAAGTTATGACCCTGTTCTTCTAGATCTCTGTTACCTGCAGGAAATGGATGTGGTCCTGTGTGTGTGAAAGCTGCTCCAGCTCAGCGTCTCTCCTCCTCAGATCATTGATCTCCTGCTCCAGTCGCTCCAGTCGTCCTTCAGCTCGACTCACTGCAGTCTTTTCCTGATCTCTGATCCGCTGGATCGCCTCAGAGCGGCTTCTCTTAATGGAGTTGATGAACTCAGTGAAGATCCTCTCACTGTCCTCCACTGCTGTCTGTGCAGAGCGCTGTTAGGACACACATCACAATCACACAGTGAGCTTCAGTGAGTCCCTGACTGAGACGTCTCAAACTTCTCTTCTTCTCCCAGACTCACCTTATGAGACGCCACAGCCTCTCTCAGCTGCTGAAGATCTTTCTCTCTCTGCTGGATCCTCTGCTGGGAACAACCTCTGCGTCTCCTTCAGCTGCTTCTGCACCACAAACCAATAACAGAGATGTCAGTTTATTCTGCTGTCACTATATCTGTCACGGTTCTGTCACTTTGGTCTAGTTTATTCTTGGTTTTGTGCCAGAGATCTGACACTCCTGTATTGTCTTGTCTTTGTGTGAGTGTGCGGTTTCTTGTTTGTGTGCCTTGTTTCATGTTCGAAGCGTGGTGTTCGGATTCCAGGCCTCATGTCCTAGTTCTGGTTTCAGTTCAGTGTTGAGATTCGGGCATTCATGCTCTGTGTGTTTGTATTCTGTTATGAGTGCACAGGATGAGCATTCACTCGTTCTCGTGCACTCCATCTTGTTGTGTAAGCATGCAGTTTCGAGTTTGCTCTGGCCGTACGCTCTTCTGTCTGCGTGTGGTGTTGTTTTGTGTAGCACACGATTCGTGTTTCCATCGGCCGTGAGCTTTCATGTTATGTTTTGTCTTATGCTGAACAGAAATGCACCCATTTTCTTACCTGATCATTGGTTCATTTGCCCCACCTGTTTTCTCTAATCACCTGCCTTATTTGCTCCCTATTTATTCTCCTTGCGTTTGCAATCCTATACCAGATGGTCGTAAAATGTTCCCCTTGTGTCCTGCCCTGTCAGATCCTATTTGTCCAATGGCTGTAGGTTCGAACTTCTTAAAGGACAAGTTCGGTATTTTACACTTAAAGCCTTGTTTACAGATCGTATCTGATGAAATAGAACGGTTTAGATTAAAATTTGGACACATGCTCCTGTCCCGAGAATTTTAGATTTATTTCGCTTTCCCACCCCCACAATGGTTGTCTATGTGCACTGGAACATTCCTTCCTAAAACACATTAAACTTTATTTTACAAAGACGTGAAACTCACCGAGTGGTCAGGGGTGTTCACTGATATGCTCACTCAAAAATCGCTGAAAAATATGCTTTCCAACAGGTTTTTATCGTAGTTTTTGTCCAACTCCATTGACTTGTATTGGATGTGCTGTGAGGTGGA
>JARPMJ010008924.1:0-31067 GCA_033366665.1 Phoxinus dragarum | reverse complement strand
AATAGTGGAGAAAAGAATAATTGGTGAGAAGAGAGGATCTAGGGGAGTGATAACAGGAATTCCCATAGAAGAGAATCTGGAAGAACTAAGGAAAGTGATTAAAGGAGGAATGATCACAGAAATCACTCGTATGCAGGCTTTCAGAAATGGAGAAAAAACTGATAGTGAATCCATACTGCTACAGTTTAAAGATGAGATGCTTCCTATGAAAGTGATGGTAGGATATATGAGCTTTACCGTCAGAGAATATGTACCTCCTCCATTAAGATGTTACAAATGTCAGCGGTATGGACATACTGCAAATGTATGTAAAGGGAAACAGAGATGTGGTAGATGTGGAGGAGAACATGCGTATGGAGAATGTGGGAGTAATGTAACAATAAAGTGTTGCAACTGTGGAGGGAACCACACAGCAGCATATGGGGGATGTGAAGTCCGGAAAAAGGCAGTAGAGGTTCAAAAAGTAAAATCAAATCAGAAAGTAACATACGCAGAGGCTGTGAAAATATGTAATAATGAAAGAGGAAAAGAAGATATTAGTACAACTAAAGAAGGAACGGGGTCAGAGAAGGAAAATACAGGAATATCAATGGATAGGATAGTGCTTTTTGTAGCATATGTCATCAACTGCTCAGAACAAGCAAAAACAAAAACAGAGAAGATTAAAATCATAGTTAAGGCAGCTGCTAAATTCCTAAACATGAAAGATTTGTCATGGGAAAAGATACATGCTGACCTTAACCACGGAGAAGGGAATGCAGATACAGCTTCTCAAAGCATAACTTAATGTTGGTAGTTCAATGGAATGCTAGAAGTTTGTTAGCAAATGGATTTGAGTTTAAGAGATATGTTGATAAAGTAGGAAAGAAACCGGATATCATATGCATTCAAGAAACATGGCTCAAACCTAATCTGGATTTCATTATTAAAGGATATAATACCATACGTGAAGATAGAAGAAATGGAATTGGAGGAGGGTGTGCAATATTTATTAAAGAGGGTATAGTTTATAGGAGGTTAAAAACATTACAAGAATTAGAGGTAATAGTTATTGAAATATGGAACAAGAAAGAAAAGATTAAAGTGATTAACTTCTATAACCCATGTAAAAAACTAGAGAGAGTACAACTAGAATCAATACTGGAGGAGTGGAGAGGAAAAATTATTTGGTGCGGGGATTTTAATGCACACAGTAAGGTGTGGGGTGAAAAAGAAGACCGGAATGGAGAAATTTTAGAAGAGATAATGGATGAAAAGGAATTAGTATGTCTGAATGATGGATCTGGTACAAGGATAAATTTAAGTAAGGGTACAGAGACCGCAATAGATCTTACATTAGTGTCCCAGTCTTTGGTAGGGATAAGTTGTTGGGAAGTAAATAAAGAGAGCACAATAGGGAGTGATCATTATCCTATATTTATAGAAATTGGAATAGAAAGGGACATGCAAAAGAAAGAGAAAGTAAGTAGGTGGAAATTTGAGGAAGCAGATTGGAACAAGTTTAGAATATTGTCCAAAGAAAAATTAAAGGAGGTTAGTATAAATCAGGGAATTGAAGATCTGAATGAAGAATTAAGTAATATTATTTTAGGTGCAGCAAAAGAGTCGATACCAAAAAGAGGAGGCAGTAATAGAAAGAAAATAGTTCCGTGGTGGACGCAAGAATGCACAAAGGTAATTAAAGAGAGAAATAAGGCATTTAAAATCCTGAAAAGAACACATAACTTTCAGAATTTAATTGAATATAAGAGGAAGCAGGCTGTAGTAAGGAAGACAATAAAGAGAGTTAAGAAAAACTTTTGGGGGAAGTATTGTGAATCTCTAGGAAGAAGTACACCATTAGATAGAGTATGGGGTATGATTAAGAGAATGTCAGGAAATAAAAGAGAGTATGGTTATCCTATAATGAAAGATGGAGAGGAAGTAATAATAGAGAGCAAAGGTAAAGCAGAGTTGCTGGCAAGGACATTTGTTAAAATACATAGTAATGGTAATTTGAGTAATGAGGAAAAGATACAGAGGGAGAAAACAATAAGAGATAATGTTGAAGTAATGCAGGATGATGGGGATAATGGAAGTATCATAAATGCGATGTTTACAATGGGTGAATTGAATAATGCCTTAAGAAATTCGGGAAAAACAACACCAGGAAATGATCAAATAAGTTATTGTATGATAAAAAATTTAAATGATGAGAGTAAAGAAATGTTATTAAAGTTATATAATAAGGTTTGGGAAGTGGGATGTTTGCCAAAACAGTGGAAAGAATCAATTATTGTCCCTATATGTAAACCAGGTAAGGATCCGAGTTTGGCAGAAAGTTACAGACCGATTGCTTTAACTTCACATATAGGGACAATTATGGAAAAAATGATAAATGAAAGATTAAAGTATTATTTGGAGACAAATGAACTAATAAAGGAATACCAGAGTGGGTTTAGAAAGGGACGAAGCACAATAGATCCGGCTATATGTTTAGAGAGTGAAATTAGGAAAGCTCAAGTTAATAAAGAAAGTATAGTATCGGTATTTTTTGATGTTGAGAAGGCGTACGATATGTTGTGGAAACAAGGACTAATGATTAAGATTTTTCAGATGGGAATAAGAGGTAGAATGTATAGTTGGATCAAAAACTTTTTAACGGATAGGTGGATCGCAATAAGAATAGGGAAAGAATTGAGTACAAAGTATTTAGTGGAAAATGGAACTCCTCAAGGGAGTATAGTTAGTCCAGTTTTGTTTTCAATTATGATAAATGAAGTGTTTAGTAGAGTTGATAGATCTATAAGTGTTTCTTTATTTGCAGATGATGGTGTAATGTGGAAAAAGGGAAGAAATATAAAATATATAGTGAGGAAGATGCAAGAGGCAATTGGGAAAGTAGAGAGTTGGGGAATGGAATGGGGTTTTAGGTTTTCAGTGGCAAAGACCAAAGTAGTCTGTTTTTCACAAAGGAAAAATCAAGAACAGATTCAACTTAAACTGTATGAAAAATTTTTAGAGAGAGTGGAATGTTTTAAATATCTCGGGATATGGTTTGACAAAAAAATTAACTGGAAGATACATATTGAGAAAGTTGTTGAAAAATGTAAAAGAATACTAAATGTAGTAAGATGTCTGAGAGGTAGAGAGTGGGGAGCAAGTAGGACCTCATTGAAAACAGTATATATTGGATTAATTAGGGCAGTTATTGATTATGGATGTACAGTTTACCAGTCTGCTTCGAGAACATTATTAAAAAAGCTGGATGTTATTCAAAGCCAGGCGTTGAGACTCTGTTGTGGTGCTTTTAAAACAACCCCAGTAGCAGCATTACAAGTGGAAATGAGTGAGATGCCATTGGATATTAGAAGAAATCAGATAGCATTAACGTACTGGGCAAATTTAAAAGGGCATAAGGAAAGACACCCGACTCAGAAGGTGCTACAACCTTGTCAAGAAAAGGAAAGGCGACAGAGTAAGAGTTTTGGTTGGATAATAAGCGATGCTGTAAATGAGATAGGGATAGGAAATATGATGGTAAGCCCCACTGTGCCATTATCCAATGTTCCACCTTGGCTATTAGGGGAATTAGAGGTAGATTTGCACCTTTTAGAGTGGAAAAAAGAGAATAGTATTGACAGGAGTCAGGTTAGCAGATATCTAGAGGAGAATTATTCTATGTTTACTAAGATATATACAGATGCATCAAAAACAGATGATAATAGAGTAGGAGCTGCGTTCATTATACCAGAAATTAATGTTATGTTAAATAAGAGAGTAAATGATAAATTGTCAGTGTTTACAGGAGAAATGTTGGCCATTCTCTTAGCCCTTGAGTGGGTAGAAAATAATAAACCAATAAAAGCGTTAATAGGGTCAGATTCAAGCAGTGCGTTAACCAGTATTAAGAACATGCAATCAGAAGCAAGACAGGATATTATGTTGGAAATAGCCCAAACTGTTTTCAGAGTTAATAGAGTGGGGGTAATAGTAAAATTCATATGGATTCCAGCCCATGTAGGAGTAGATGGAAATGAATTGGCAGACAAATATGCAAAAAATGCAACCAAAAAAGCAGAGATAGATATGGTAGTAAGATATAGTAAGGCGGAAGTTAAAAGTATAATCAAAGCAGAAATGAGAAAGAAGTGGCAAGAGGAGTGGAATATGGAAACAAAAGCGAGAATGTATTACAGCATCCAAAAGAGGGTAGGAGACATGAGAGAAAGTAATAGGAATAAAAGGGAAGAGGACATTATTTCAAGAATGAGATTTGGGCATACTGGATTAAGTAGTACGCTAAAAATAATAGGGAAACATGAAACTGGGATGTGTGAGGTCTGTAATATTAATGAAACAGTAGAACATGTAATTATTGATTGTCATAGGTATAAGGAGGATAGGATGAGGCTGAAAGACTGGTTAAGTAAAGAAAAAATTAGATTTGAAATGAAGGAAATATTACAAATGAATTCAGGGAGTGTAGGGTATAGAGCAATATTTGTGTTTTTGAATAATACAGGGCTTATTAGAAGGATATGAGTTTAGGTGTTTTTGAAAGTTGTATATAATAATGATGTGAGTGATAATGTGTTAATATTAATAATGTTATTAGATATTTATGTAGGTATTTATTGGTTTTATTTATGTATTTATTTGTATATTTAAAGAGTAGTGAGTAAATGCTATTGTGATCCACACTCCATATCAGAAGGTGGCGGTAATGCACACTTAAAAGTTGTTTGCCAACCGCCATAAAAAGGAAAAGAAGAAGAAGAAGAAGTTTCCGTTGTTTCATTTCCCGCTCTTTTATTCAATACTTTTTGAGAAAAGAAGCGTTTCTAATATTGTGCATCCTCGAGTAATTTTTAAACCCCTTATAAATCCATTGAGGGAGTTCTGGAGAAAAGAGAGGAATACACAAACACATTTTAAAACAGTTTATCCTCGTGAAACTATTGTTGAGATCTTTAAATGACAGAAAAAGCAAATACAAGCTCATTTGACCGTTTGTGTAGGCCTAAGTTACAATCACATTTGCATCTGCATCTTCACTTCTGTTAACTGTGGTAGCCTAATTGTTTTGATCTAATTGGTATTTAATTGTTATTTTCCAAAACAAAAAGTAGATTCGTTAAATTGATTAACATGTAACACTAAAAAAAGGTTATAATTTTTAGTTGTGATCTGTTTTAAAATAACTTATTTTCTTTTTTTTAAAGTGTACATAATATGCTGCCTTGGTCAAAATCGAGGGAAGGAGGGTCTGTTCATATAAACTTCAAAATGACTGCAGGGATTCCAAAATGGGAGGGACTAGAAAGTAATATTCAGTTGGTGGGTATTTCCCAGAATTCAGGCCTATTTCTGTCCACATGGTGTAATTCTATTAAAAACTAATTAAATCTATTACATTTTAGCACCACTAGTTAACAAAAACAAGCCTAGACTTTTTTTTTTTTTTATGGCTGCTCTTACTATTGATTTTAACACATTTTATTGGTGTTTTGTGGTACAATATATCTGTGTTTTGTTGTTGTCCGCAGCCAGAGTTGTCACATGTCGTGCCATATCTGAAACATTATTTATCACAAATTAATAAATAAAAAAAATGTATATGAATTAAATGTTACCTGAACTAATAAACTACATGCACAGATTAAGCATACATATGCATTTTGTACTTTATTTTGCTTAATGTCTACCTGTCTCATGGTTTAGCCATCATTATCAACACTCTCTGCATAAAGGCACTTTCCTACTGTTTTTTTTTTTCATCAAACGTTTATTTGGTAGCCATGGTAACCTAATAACATAGTGGAGCACATGGATTTCAAGCTGCAAGACTGATGCCTTGATGTGCAGAAAAGGAAGTAAATCAACTCTTTATTCTTTGTGTTGGGCATGTACACTTATTATACGTCATTACCATATGGGTTGTATTTCTGTATTTTTAAACATTTTTGGATTATTTTTATCACTTTAGTAGTTAAAATGGTGTACAGTACATGTAGAAAGCTACTTGCTTAGTCATCATATTTGCTAGTAAGACTAGTTTTTTGGCTAAAATGTCATTACCAACACAGTCATTATACCAGCACATTACAGCTTGTCCTGGACATAACATTATGGTGGTGATGACAGCAGATACATTAAACATACGGTTCTTTAAAGAATTTATGTTGAATACATAAACAGATTGCTAGCTGGTGTTTTTTTTTTTTTTTTTTTGGTCTGAAGTCACTTTAGGCTCTTAAATTACAATAGGCTATGATTTGTCATCACCGCAACAAACTGTCATTCCCAGAACTGCAACGTCATCACCATCACCATACCATACATATTTTTGCCATATAAATGATGTATAAATTACAAAAATGTCCTACAATTATATAGGTCTGACAATGTTGGACAGTCTAAATTATCACTGTATTAAAACGTTTTGATATATGGCATTAACTTAAAATAAGCTTATATTCCAAGCCAGGGTAGATTGATGAATCACACATTTAGATACTTAAATGACTATAATTTATCTTGCATGTAAAAATCAACAATCCCATTCAGTTCAAGATAAAATAGATTCCATGTGAAACCACAAAATGTTTTAAAAGCACTGATTTATCATTTAAGTTTTATTTTATATATATATTCGAAGATGTGATGGTAATGACACATTTACTTGACATAGTTAAGAAAATGGCAAAAAATCATAAATTCCCTCATCTTATGGTCTCAACCAAGCTCATAACGTCGCTCCTGACTTAAGGACAGATAATTTACCAATTTGGCCCTTAATCTGAGAAATGCCCGAGTCATATTCAATTTCACACGCTAAGGAGAAAAACAATGTAGCTTTAAGTTTTGTATCAGTTTGAGCTATAGTAGCTCTTGCGTTGGCACCCTGACGTTGGTTCACCAATTGTTCATCCTTGCACCAATTTTACGATTCACTGCATAGGCTACCAGGAAAAGCCCACAAGACATTTTGGAGAAGATCTGATCTAGTCGTCTAGCATCACTATTTGGCCCATCTCTCTCAGATGTTTTTGCTTGCCCATTTTTCTTGCTTCCTGCACATGAAATTGTCCAGTTCTGAACACGATGGAGGGGCGGAGCCAGAGAACCAGACGAAAACGATAGAGGGGCGGAGCCAGAGAACCAGACGAAACCGATGGAGGGGCGGAGCCAGAGAACCAGACGAAACCGATGGAGGGGCGGAGCCAGAAAAACAGACAAAACCAATGGAGGGGCGGAGCCAGAGAACCGGACGAAGCCGATGGAGGGGCAGAGCCAGACAACCGGACGAAGCCGATGGAGGGGCAGAGCCAGAGAACCGGACGAAGCCGATGGAGGCCAAGACCCAGACAATCGGACGAAGCCGATGGAGGGGCAGAGCCAGACAACCGGACGAAGCCGATGGAGGGGCAGAGCCAGAGAACCGGACGAAACCGATGGAGGGGTAGAGCCAGGGAACCGGACGAAGCCGATGGAGGGGGCAGAGCCAGACAACCGGACGAAGCCGATGGAGGGGCAGAGCCAGAGAACCGGACGAAGCCGATGGAGGGCAAGACCCAGACAATCGGACGAAGCCGATGGAGGGGCAGAGCCAGAGAACCGGACGAAGCCGATGGAGGGCAAGAGCCAGACAACCGGACGAAGCCGATGGAGGGGTAGAGCCAGAGAACCGGACGAAGCCGATGGAGGGCAAGAGCCAGACAACCGGACGAAGCCGATGGAGGGGTAGAGCCAGACAACCGGACGAAACCGATGGAGGGGTAGAGCCAGGGAACCGGACGAAGCCGATGGAGGGGCAGAGCCAGACAACCGGACGAAGCCGATGGAGGGGCAGAGCCAGAGAACCGGACGAAGCCAATGGAGGGCAAGACCCAGACAATCGGACGAAGCCGATGGAGGGGCAGAGCCAGAGAACCGACGAAGCCGATGGAGGGCAAGAGCCAGACAACCGGACGAAGCCGATGGAGGGGTAGAGCCAGAGAACCGGACGAAGCCGATGGAGGGCAAGAGCCAGACAACCGGACGAAGCCGATGGAGGGGCAGAGCCAGACAACCGGATGAAGCCGATGGAGGGCAAGAGCCAGAGAACCGGATGAAGCTGATGGAGGGAGCAGACCCAAAGTACAGGACGAAACTGAAAGAGGGGGAGGAGCCTGGGAACCGGACGAAGCTGATGGAGGGGGCAGAGCCAGGGAACGTGACAAAACTGATAGAGGGGGAGGAGCCTGAGAACCGGACGAAGCTGATGGAGGGGGCAGAGGCAGAGAACCGGACGAAAACGCTGGAGGGGCAGAGCCAGAGAATTGGATGAAACCGATGGAGGGGGGCGGAGCCAAAGAACCGGACGAAGCTGATGGAAGGGTAGAGCCAGAGAATCGGAAGGAACTGATGGAGGGGGGCGGAGCCAGAGAAGCGGACGAAGCCGATGTAAGGGTAGAGCCAGAGAACCGGACGGAACTGATGGAGGGGGCGGAGCCAAAGAACCGGACGAAGCTGATGGAAGGGTAGAGCCAGAGAATCGGACGGAACAGATGGAGGGGGCGGAGCCAAAGAACCGGACGAAGCTGATGGAAGGGTAGAGCCAGAGAACCGGAAGGAACTGATGGAGGGGGGCGGAGCCAGAGAAGCGGACGAAGCCGATGGAAGGGTAGAGCCAGAGAACCGGACGGAACTGATGGAGGGGGCGGAGCCAAAGAACCGGACGAAGCTGATGGAAGGGTAGAGCCAGAGAACCGGACGGAACTGATGGAGGGGGCGGAGCCAGAGAAGCGGACGAAGCCGATGGAAGGGTAGAGCCAGAGAACCGGACGGAACTGATGGAGGGGGCGGAGCCAGAGAAGCGGACGAAGCCGATGGAAGGGTAGAGCCAGAGAACCGGACGGAACTGGTGGAGGGGGCGGGGCCAGAGAAGCGGACGAAGCCGATGGAAGGGTAGAGCCAGAGAACCGGACGGAACTGATGGAGGGGGCGGAGCCAGAGAAGCGGACGAAGCCGATGGAAGGGTAGAGCCAGAGAACCGGACGGAACTGATGGAGGGGGGCGGGGCCAGAGAAGCGGACGAAGCCGATGGAAGGGTAGAGCCAGAGAACCGGACGGAACTGATGGAGGGGGCGGGGCCAGAGAAGCGGACGAAGCCGATGGAAGGGTAGAGCCAGAATACTGGACAAAGCTGATGGGGGAGGCGGAGTCAGGAAGCAGAGTGGAGCCAGCAGAGATGATTAAGTTTGGAAGCTGATGGTTGTGAGGGTGACCTTGAGCAGCTCATGGTGGTGTTCATTATTTGGAAAAAGAGGGAGGAGAACACCTGCTGACATGGCATTGTGATCAATCGAGGGAGTTGAAGTTTTGAGTCTTTTCAGAGTTTCAAGAATGTTAGAGTTTTTGTTGATAGATGTCTCAGTTGTTTTTGTATGATTTGTATATGTCAGTGTACTGTCAGTGTGTAAGCTTAACATATGTTAATAAATACTTATAAAGCAATTTGAGTATTTTGTGACTAAACAATTATTGCATTATCGGAAAAGGTATGTAATTCAGAACTAATTAAAAATATTACTTTTTATCTATATTAATTCTGAAATTATAAAGTTTTTACTTAAAAATAAAATAAATAAATATTTGGGGAAAAAAAGTTGGAATGCGGTCAAATTAAGTTTATGTAAATAAAAGGACTGAACAAACTTAAATAATATAAGTGTGATTGACCTAGTTAAATTAAGTTGATAAAAAGCTGAAAAACTAAGATGGCGTTAACAATTGAAGTAATTTGTTAAGTTGATACAACTGTTTGCTTTTTTCAGTATCAGTATACATCATTCAATATATTTATCTATATTAACTTTCATAGGTTTTTTTTGAAAGTCAGAGGGAAATTGCTCTACATTATAACAATTTTGCTTATGCCGGTGTGTTGTAGTAATTTTGCAGACTGTAGCACTAATCAAGACAAAAAACTAAAAGTTACAAAACTAAAAGTACAAATGCATTTAATATCAGTCTTCAAAAGTGAAACATTTATAAAAATCAATACAGTAATAACATACTATTAGATTAATTTAAATAATTTAATGAGAGGTGTAAAATAATATTAAATAGACTAGCATTTATCAATAATGGCATGTTTGTTTTTGCTCTAGAATACAAATATTACGTTTTCATCCAAATTTAAAAACGTTTAAATGTTTCACTTGTATTTAAACATGTTTTATTGAATGAATAAAACATGTTTTTATAAAATGACCAGGTTTGATTAACAAGGTTTGATTAACTCTACGTTTTCCACTAGAGTACGCTGTTTCCAAGTAATTAATACAAGTTTTCAAAATTATTTTATTTTATTGTTATTTTTGAAATTTTTGTAATTTTAATTGTTTTTGCATCTGTTCTTAAATTGAAATAATTTTAAGAAGATTTTGCCTAACCTAAACAAGACGCTTCCGTGTGTCACTATAGCAAACTAAAAGACGCTTTGTGATTGGCTAACGCTTCATCGAGGTCAGCTCCGATTGGTCTGTGTCATTTTAGAGTAATCATCAGTGTGTTACTGGCGATAGGTGTCTGAAATGTTTCTGCGTTCGCTGCCAAACTCCAGTAAATGCTCCGTTTACCACTTTACCATCTTCATAATTATTTGAGGTAAGATGAACATGTTTCCTCTTTCAAGACGGATTAATAGTTATATCTTCAGTGTTTTTGCTCTTTTGTTTTAGAGCTGTTAGCAATAGCAAGTCGAAGGACTGACATAAAATGAACGCTAATATTAGCACTCGTATTGTCATTATTTATATACTGCATAAATTAAATATGCATGTATACACAAATAATTACAACTAATCAAATACCATACTTGATCAACCATTTGACCCATGCAGTTTGTGTTTTCTTCTGGTTTGCATATGGCTAGTTAGCATCGGAAGCTATTTTTACCATTAGTCATGAAATACAGATTATGTTTTATTGCGCATAGTGTTGAATTACAAATGATGTGTGATCTGAATCGGCGTCAGGGTCAGATGCGTTTCCAGACTGGACTTATGCATGCCATGTATACAAATATGCACACTAAACATGTTGTTGGTTTGAGTCTCCTGTTATTTCCCCTTAAATTATGTGATTACTTTTATCACTTTTATCAGCCTTTATCTATTTACTAACGAATAAAAGTGTTTACAGTAAACACAGGGTTCATGATTGTAAAACATGAGCATAACTGTTGTAATGTATTGATTTGCTATGAGGCACGTGATCATATTTTGAATTGAAACTTCAGACCTGCATGTTGTTTTCTTTTTATCATTTGACGCATTATTTCTGACCAAAATTATTAAACATGCAGGGGGAAAAAAAGAATGACACCTGCCATTTAAAAGTTTTGAAGTCTTTATTGACAATATTTTTCAGAATTCACTTGAGATTGTCCATTCAAATTGATTTTGTAAATCCCCCCACACAATTAAATAAGTGGTGAGACAATAGTAATGATTTATTTTACATTGTTGTGAAGTAGGCAACCAGTTTAGAATAAAATAATGCAGTTTGCATCATTACTTCACAGTTTGTGTCAGAAATGGAGTCCATGGGACTGTAGTCACTTGATAAGTGAGTTAAGTTTGAGGTTCATCTGCTTTTAACATTATTGCCATTATTTGACCTAGTGGGACGCATACAGATTGAACAGGAGAGGTCCAAGGATAGATCCCTGGAGGACTCCACAAGTTAACATAATGCCATTAAGTTCAAATAGTATCAAGCCATATTCAGGTCCTCAATTTTAGCATAGGACTGTGATTATTGCGCATGACTTTTAAGCTTTCTTACAAGTTTGGTGCTCATAATGCAGGAATTCACCCTCAATACATGTAGCAGTGGTGGGGCCGTCAGGGCCAGCAAGGCCTTCTCTGCTGGCCTAAACACTATGAGAATCACTGACTTGCACTTTAATATTTTTTTTTTTATGAATGAGTATTAAATTATTCCCAATAGTCCGTTCTCATAATTTCATAGCTTCTCTCTTGGTTGCGCTGCTTCCAGTAGTGTATGTTTATTTTAGTGCTTTTATCCAATCATATCTCAGTCATCATGTGTTGCCAGGGTCAAATATATCTGCCTCGAGGCCTTCAGAATCGATAGTGCGGGCGCCTGCAGCTTAAATGAATGGCAATGAAACTGTTGCTTTAACCAATCAGATAATAGGTCAGATTTAATCAGCCAATCAGATATCGAGTTGACTGCACCGGGGCCATCTAGCAGGCATACAATAACGTAGGCATTTCCACGCTCTTTGATTGGATGGTCAGAGCGTTTACTATTATTACTGGTAGTCAGAGCTAGCTAACCGCATCTGTTGCGAACTGTGTAAACTAAAATACCTGTAGATTTAATAGTTTTTCAACCCACAAATTAATGTTTATTTCCTTCCTCGACCACCAGCAGTTTCAAACCTACCGGAAAAAAATCCCTTATCCATCTTACGCAGAGTCTCGAAACTCTAGCGATCTGCCCGGGTAAAAACAGAACTGACTGCAATGTAAAGTTATGCCAGGACTGATTTTGAAGGCAAAAGTCCCGCTGATCTCATTGATATCGTTAAAAAATCTGTGTGAGAGCTTGTGTCGGCTGTAACGTTACACATCGTCATGTTTTGCGGTGTTTTCCCTGTTTAACGTTTCTGCTTCTATCGAGCAGACACTCTCAGCACTAAAGCGAATTAAAACTTATGACAGAAATACGACGGGACAGACTCGACTTCCAGCACATTAACCTCGATGGCGATAGAAAAGGTTGTTGGGACTGAAAAGCACAGACAACCTGTACAACCAAGTAATTTAAGTCTTTTTGAGGAAAGAAATTAGGATGGATTTTGTGTAAAAAATAATCAGTTTTGGAGAGTAGCTATAATGCATTTTTTCCCCCGTTTTTGTCCGTGCTGAATATGATTTTCTTCCTAATTTTTCTTGTAAATTTAGGATCGAAACAACTTCTTTTTTTCAAACATTAATACTTGTAGCCATTGAAGGATAAGACAGGGATGATCCGTTTCTGAATTTATAATCGGAACGCAAGAACCACTGTACACAAAAGCCGAACTCACTCGCTCGTTTCTCTCTACCCGGCCATTCGCGAACTCACCGCATTAACCCTATAACTGCCGGTGCAAAATAAAAACAGGAATTTCACAACAATTATAGAGAGTATGTGCGTGCGCTGCTACACTATTAAAAGTTATTAATTCAGGGTGGACATCACTGAAGGCCTAGGTGTGAAATGCACGGCCCGCCACTGACATGTAGCAATGTGGATTGAAGAAATTAATACAGATAAACAGATCAAATCAATAATTTGAAATCTTTCTGTAAGACTGTAATATCACAAACAGTGAGAGTGAATCTGCACTATCAGGGACCTGTACTGTAATCGAGCTGCAAGCTGCAATAAAACCCTTTCGCTTGCGCTTCGAATCAATGATGCTGTTAACAGGAACCACCGCAGCAGAAACATGTCTAATGCTAGCGGTACACTCAATATTTAAATCCGCATCTATCACTGACCAGTTCTACTTGGCATAAGTCAAGTCATCTTCATTTATATAGCGCTTTTAACAATGTAGATTGCTTCAAAGCTGCTTTACAGAGATAAACGGATAATTTAAGGTAACAGATTGTTTCGGCTTTATAGCGGTTCTTGAATAATGTTATTTTCCAGCTAAAGTTAGTTTTGATTGATTAACTTCCGTCGAAAGGATCATTAGTTATTAAATTAGGGGCCGCTAAGACGACACCGCTCTCTCTACACAGACTTTACACGCGATCCTGTGAGAAACGCTGATGGCGCTCACGTGCGCATCAAGAATTAATTCTATAGATGATATGTGCGTTTGAATATATGTGCGCATGTTTGTAATTCTCTACAAACCAAGCCTAAACAAACGACTTGTCCTGCCTATAAATTGGATACAGAATTGTATTTTATTTTATCACTACGGGGAGATACGCAAATTTTCCACAATACTTTATCTGTGGAGTGGTAAAGGGATCCTCCATAGGGAGAGGCTAGTTGGCACTTCACAGTGATAACATGAAAATAATACAACAAAGTTTGTTTCTAGAAGAAAATTGCGTCATCGTCCACCTTAAGTAAGGCAGATCAATACTATTGTTGAATATTAAATGTCCTCAACTAAGCAAGCCAAAAGCCAAGGCGACAGTGGCAAGGAACCAAAACTGCATCAGGGACAGAATGGAGAAAAAAACCTTGGAAGAAACCGGGCTCAGTCGCGCCGATGAGGCCTTCGCAGGGCGGATGAGGTTGGCACTTCAGGATGCGTTGTCGTCATGTCCTGGCGCTGGTCCTTCATCAGATCTGGATACGGCCTGTATCCGGCGGACTGTGGTAAACCTCTGGATAATAAACAGAGAGACTAATATTAGCGTAGCCGCCATTCTTCTTATGATGTAACGAGTACATCAGGATTTACGGGAAGTGTTCCCGGTCCCGGCTGACCTAATCTATGCAGCCTAACATTGAGTTATAGAAGTCTATAATGTGTTATGTGTATGCTAGGTCAAAGAGATGTGTCTTTAGTCTAGATTTGAACTGAACTGTGTCTGCTTCCCGGACAATGTTAGGAAGACTGTTCCAAAGTTTTGGTGCTAAATAGGAAAAGGATCTACCGCCTGCAGTCGATTTTAATATTCTAGGTATTAACAACTGGCCGTAATTTTGAGATCGCAGTAGACGTGAAGGACTATAATGCGCTAAGAGCTCGCTCATCGGGATGATATAAGGGGATGATCTACCTATTTATTTATTTATTTTATTAAATACTTCCATAGTATTTTTTTTTTCCTACTATGGAAGTCAAAGGGTCCATCAAAACTTGAAAGCGAGTAAATGATGACATAATTCAGAATTAATTTTTAAGTGAACTATTCCTTTAATAGTCAGGAGGCTCATAATTAACAGCTAATTGACATTAAGAATTTTGACAGATTAATGCTGCTTTAATTTCGGTTTAACGGTTTAAAAGTAATTCAACACTCCTCGAGTCTCCTCGTAGATCAGACCGGAGATGCGCTTGACGCCGGCGCGGCGAGGTTAGACATCTGTGTTTGTTGTAGTCCAGCCAAATGATCTCTGAGGACATACAATTACATCTCCGTGTCAGTTGCCCATTCTTCTTTTGTCCGTTTAAAGTATAAAATCGTTCTGCTTGAATCATTGGTGTTGGGTCAAGATAAAACTTCATTGTGAAATCATTTTATATGGAAAGGCATGTGACCCATTGCAAGCGTATTGGATATCTGGGAGGCATGGCTCAATTTAATGTCAACCGGAAAACACACTCCATGAAATCCCTGTAAGGATCACAGGAGTGTGGTTCCCCCTCAACCCAGTGTGTTATGCCTGGAGGAGCAGATCACATGGCAGATTTCACATTCTTCAGGGTTTCAGCAGACAGGCAACCCTCCCATGATGCCCAGAATGAGGGGTGGAGGCCTGACTCTTGAATATTATCAGGATTTCGGCCTTGACCTCTCCCATGTGATTCTTTAGTCTTCGCCTGGACACCCTGAGCCTCTTCATCTTCATGGCTTTCCTCTTCCTCATGCGTCATTTCAAAGATTTGAAGATGAAATTATTCATGGTGTCGCAAACTCTCCTTAACCATCATAAATATGTGAGTAAGTCTTTTGCAGAATCGGTCAAACTTTTACTGTTTTTACATGTTTTCTGGTTGGAATTGAAGCTGAGGATTCTAGACTGAGAATATTCGTAGTAAAACACAAACTTCTTAGCCTGAAGACCGTCTATGGTTGAATAATGGGGTGAAACACAATGCTCTGGACAGGTTTGTTCCTCATACTATAACAAATGCTGTAAATCAATGGTATTTATGTGTAATTTTAAGGCGGTGGAAAAATACTACTGCGATTAGTAACAATTAAAATAATCACAATTATGTTAACTGATGGAATTGGTGGATGAAATCCATATAGTTGTCATTATAATGTTACAAAATACTACAATGGTCTTAAAAACCAGATTCATTTTCTTAAGTAGCCTATAGTTTCTTTTTAATTTTGAGATACAATATGTCTCAGATTCGTTCTTGACAGATTCTTCAGTCTTTCTGGTCAGAATTCACACACACATTTTAAGGAAGCGAGCAGAATAGACAGTTTTTATTTCCCACTCTGAACATAGTGGGGATTTCCTGCAGTGAGATACGCAACCAAGACTGGCTCAGAAATACAACTGTGGGTGGAAATGTCTAGATGAAAGGTGATTTTTTTTTTTTTTTTTTTTTTTTCTCAGAAACATGTCCTGTGGCTTTGAATTTCAGTCAGAGGACAGTTTGTTGTTGGGTGCTTTGCCTCCTCATAGTCTGCCTCTGTTTACTTGGAGACGATCATGTTTACTGTACGTTGGAGTGTCTTGAAGTTAACTTCATTTTCAGAATGCCTTAAAGAGTTTAGCTGAATTTCTTCTGATTGGACAGACAGTGAAAGAAGAGGTTAAAGGAAGAGATCATTTTTTGTCTGTCTTGTTTGTAGAAAAAATTGTGAGTGATGTTTTCCTGTGTAAAGTGGGGCTAGTCTCTGAAAAAACTCTACTACCACAAATGCTACTGTAGGGTGGCCTGAGTGGTCGCTAGGACGTTGATATGCAGTTTTTAAGGTATTTTGCGGTTAATATATAGCCTAAGGTGACTGTGTACTAGCCCATGTCAAAAGTAACGACCTCAAGTCTCTGATATTGCTCTGGTCCCTCTTCAATGTAAATCTGATCACTTAAACAAGTTGCTCTATTGAAAATATCATTCATGTTACTATGTGGGATGGGTTACACACGTCAAGGTCTGTTCAAACCAACACTAATGTTCGCACAAAAACTTCAGTCAATGAGATTTGTCTGTTCAGACCAATGCGTAAAAAACCACAGCAGAAGGTCTAAATTAACTTGTACATTTACTCTCTGACAGTAGGGCGATTATAACAGAAATACAGCGGTTACCCCGGTTGATTATAGAAGAAATACAGCGGTTCCCCCTGGTTGATTATAGCAGAAATACAGCGGTTACCCCGGTTGATTATATAAGAAATACAGCGGTTCCCCCGGTTGATTTATAGCAGAAATACAGCGGTTACCCCGGTTGATTATAGCAGAAATGCAGCGGTTACCCCGGTTGATTTATAGCAGAAATACAGCGGTTACCCCGGTTGATTATAGCAGAAATACAGCGGTTACCCCGGTTGATTATAGCAGAAATACAGCGGTTACCCCGGTTGATTATAGCAGAAATACAGCGGTTACCCCGGTTGATTATAGCAGAAATACAGCGGTTACCCCGGTTGATTATAACAGAAATACAGCGGTTACCCTGGTTGATTATAGCAGAAATACAGCGGTTACCCCGGTTGATTATAGCAGAAATACAGCGGTTACCCCGGTTGATTATAGTAGAAATACAGCGGTTACCCCGGTTGATTATAGCAGAAATACAGCGGTTACCCCGGTTGATTATAGTAGAAATACAGCGGTTACCCCGGTTGATTATAGCAGAAATACAGCGGTTACCCGGTTGATTATAGTAGAAATACAGCGGTTACCCCGGTTGATTATAGCAGAAATACAGCGGTTACCCCGGTTGATTATAGCAGAAATACAGCGGTTACCCCGGTTGATTATAGCAGAAATACAGCGGTTACCCCGGTTGATTATAGCAGGAATACAGCGGTTACCCTGGTTGATTATAGCAGGAATACAGCGGTTACCCCGGTTGATTATAGCAGGAATACAGAGGTTACCCTGGTTGATTATAGCAGGAATACAGCGGTTACCCCGGTTGATTATAGCAGGAATACAGCGGTTACCCCGGTTGATTATAGCAGGAATACAGCGGTTACCCCGGTTGATTATAGCAGGAATACAGCGGTTACCCCGGTTGATTATAGCAGCCAGGAATACAGCGGTTACCCTGGTTGATTATAACAGAAATACAGCGGTTACCCCGGTTGATTATAGCAGGAATACAGCGGTTACCCCGGTTGATTATAGCAGCCAGGAATACAGCGGTTACCCCGGTTGATTATAGCAGGAATACAGCGGTTACCCCGGTTGATTATAGCAGGAATACAGAGGTTACCCTGGTTGATTATAGCAGGAATACAGCGGTTACCCCGGTTGATTATAGCAGGAATACAGCGGTTACCCCGGTTGATTATAGCAGGAATACAGCGGTTACCCTTGTTGATTATAGCAGGAATACAGCGGTTACCCCGGTTGATTATAGCAGGAATACAGCGGTTACCCCGGTTGATTATAGCAGGAATACAGCGGTTACCCTGGTTGATTATAGCAGGAATACAGAGGTTACCCTGGTTGATTATAGCAGGAATACAGCGGTTACCCTGGTTGATTATAGCAGGAATACAGCGGTTACCCCGGTTGATTATAGCAGGAATACAGCGGTTACCCCGGTTGATTATAGCAGGAATACAGAGGTTACCCTGGTTGATTATAGCAGGAATACAGCGGTTACCCCGGTTGATTATAGCAGGAATACAGCGGTTACCCCGGTTGATTATAACAGAAATACAGCGGTTACCCCGGTTGATTATAGCATGAATACAGCGGTTACCCCGGTTAATACAGTGTAGAAAGCAGCACTGTGCAGTTTTCTGTTTGTCAAACAATGCATGTTTTCAAACCTGTTCAGATATTTGTATATTTTATTAAATAACACCAAATACAAAAGTGTACAGTGACGAGAGCTGGTTCTGGATTCTTCTTCTGCTAATCTTGCTTAGCAAAGTAGTGTCTGTGTCGTGAGCACCACCAAGTCGCTGTATTATGTAACGGTGGTGGCTTTGGACATGTGACTACCGGTAAATGTGTTTATCTTATTGGTTGGCAAGTTTTTTTCACAGTGAAATGCAAATGAGTAAAATCAGTTAAAAAAAAATCTGTTGCATTAACAGCATGTGAATATTTCTGTTCTGTTGAGAAAGTCTGTTTTGCCCATTCAAATTAAAATATTGATTGCACCTCATTTTCACACCAAAGGAGGACAATAACCTTAACGATAAAGATGTAGTTTTTAAAATCATTGTAACACCATGTCCTAACCAGACGCGATGCGATAAGATCCAGCGACAAATAATTTGCTTGTCCACACTAGACGCGACGCGACTGCGTCAAAATCAATCAAAACCCACAGCCAATCAGAACAGCGTGTGGGCGGAGTCTCGCAGCTAGTGCACAGCACCAGAGAGTAATCTTGACGGCAATCACAAGAAAATGGATAAACAATCAAATTCACTAATATTACACCATTTAAACAGTATACAAATACATAGGCTACTGAGTTACTAAAACAATATTTGTCAAAGAATACACTTGTTTCTTTAGTTTGAACGTTCTTGTTTCCATTTGTTTAATTTCAAGATCTGAGGTGAATTATCCATTGTTGCTTTTATAACGTTAGCTACAAAGTTGGGAACACTAAATGATATTAAAAGTCACATGACACGCTTTTAACATTAAATAAAGCACATAAACAGCACCTGAGATTATCATTCCCACACTTTGTGTTTGTTGTTCCAGCGCGACGTCACATAAAAATAGAAACCGTTTCTAAAATAGAGTCGTCGTGTCGCGGCTGGTTAGGACAAAAACTCTCGTGTCTCGTTGCGTGTAGTTAGGACACGGTGTAATATTAAAAGAACAGCAGAGTTCACATCACAAGTATAACGATAATGGCACATAAGAACGATATCATTGGAATCACTTTCAGAACGATTTTTTCAAGCTGATGAATGATAAAAACATTAATGCAGGATTGATTCTGATTGGCTGTCAGAGCACTCGGCATTTAAAGCGGCAGACGACAAAACAGCAGCACTTATAATAAACAGAACGATATCTTCCACTGGTGGATGCTGATATAGCTAATTATTGTTATAGTGATCTTTATAGTTATCGTTGTTGGTGTGAAAGGGTTTTTTTTAATACTTAGGAATGGGGTTTTGTTCAAATTACCATTCTTAAGTATGAGTAATAGTCATGCTTGTCTTGGCAAATGCCACTTAATATTAAATTAGGTTTATAATGATATAAATACAGCTTTGCAATGTTCAAAAACAATCAGGAGAGAAAATGTAAGCTGAGCCAAAGTGTTTAGTAATGCTAATCCGGTTTAGTTCAACCCCCACGGCATTTCTGACATTCCTTTTCTCCATATGTTCCCCTATTCTGCATCATTCTTTCTCTTTATCTGTTCCTGTTCTTCTCTTTAAGGAGCTGGAGTTTGGGACACATATGGCTGTGTATGATGAGAATATCCTGAAGAACCCCTTTTACCTGGCCCTGGAAAAGCACAGACCGGACCTGAGCTGCAGGGTGGCAGAACTACATGGCATTGTGAGCTCACACTTCCACTTGATGCGCTTTAGTGGAAATGCGGTTCAAGTTCTTACTCATTTAAACCGCTTTCAAACAGAGCAAAAGTGAATGTTGTCTGCGTGTTGACGACTGAAGCGATGAACGGATTTATTTGTAGAACAGAATTAGTCATGTATTCGTTCATGTGACTGCGGTCAGAAAGAGGTTCTGTGTATGAACTGATTCTTTTATGTTGGTTGATGTTAGAAGATCTGTTTATCGGATGATAATGACAGTGTCTGTCTTGAGGTCATTCTCAAAGTTAAAACAATACAGAAATGAATACGTCTCCTCAAAATGATTGAATGAGCTGTGTTTCAACCTGATAAGCATGACCATGTGATGCACATTCTATATTATCACAAATTGTTCTGTTGTTGTGGTTATCAGCCGTCTCTGATTTCATTTGGCCTGCATCCTCATGCTTGTGATCAGATCAGCTCAATCTGTTCAGTAATCAAGAAGTTAAAGACCCCATGAAATAAAAATTTAATTTTTGTTTGCCTTTAGTATGAATATGTTCTCTATAAGCTAGTGTGCTCCAAAACGGTGACCAAATTCACATTTAGAAGATATAAGACAGGGTAGGGGTGGGCGATATGAGCAAAAATACATATCACGATATTTTTCGATGTCCGGACGATATCGATATTATATCGCGATATGAGAAAAAAAATTTGGAATCACATTTCCACCTTAGTTAAATGACAGGCAAAATATGCATTTAAACCCTATATAACTACAAAAAGGTGAGGGATCTAATTGGACATAGAAATAAAAAATCTTTTACAATTTAATGGGGTACAATGTTTACATGGTACCTACAATTTCTGGTAAGCTATGGTTTTGTATTATTGCTTGACAAATTTCACGATTTCAATTCTTGTGATTTGATAATATTGACTCATTTGGATAAATATTAGGTACACAAGATGGGTGTTCATTTTCACAAGAAAAAAACCCCTCACCTAATGCTGTAAACACAGAGAGCCCTATAACAGCTGGTAGTATAATTTAAGGTTAAAAATAACTCAAATTAAATATAATGTGTTTATTATAACAACTTTATTTAATGACGTAAAAAATATATATATAATAAATATGTAATATAGTGCACATATTTAGCAAAATACTCTATATAGCTCTTATTTCTGGTCAACTAACGTTCTATATATGGTCATTAAATGGCTTTCCTGAGGTAAATGTTATGACATAATTGTTCTCCAGCTGGTATTGACCTCTTTTCGCAGTTGAAAAACACTGATTGATCGATATTATGTATGAGTATGAGGAATATACATTTCGGTAAGTTGTATGTATCTCTCAACATTGTTCATTCGTGTTTATTTACTAGCAGAGATGATCGGTTCACGTGCCGCTTGAACTGATGCGCTATAGGATATGTCACGTCACATTTACAAGCGGGAAAAAATATTGTTTGAATTTCGTAATAAAATTGACAGAATCTGAGAGCTGAGACTTTTTAGATCATAAGTAACCTGCTCGGTCTTGTCTGTCGGTCTCCGTGTCCTCTTTGCTTCGCGATTTTTCTGTGCGTGAGGAAATGGATGTGTGGCGTGTGAAAGTGTAACGGTACTGATCCACTTGTCCGACACGAATGTCGTGTGGTGTCGCAACGCCTCCCCACATGTGAACGTTGATGGGCGTTCTTCTAGTTTACCGCTATGGGCGTGGTTTTGAGCCAGCGGCCAGTCAAAAACAAAGGACCCGCGAGAGACTTCCCCCCGTCTCCATGTGCGTGCTTCTATTGGATAGATGCCTCGCGTTCAACGGAATTCATTTGCATAAAGATGGGCATCGGCCAGCTTTTTGACGCGCGGCATTTTTTCAAATGAAGCGCCGCCTTCCCGGAATGCTTTGCGAGCGCGTCAAAGTCGCTTGACGTCACCCATAGGAATATAGTGGAGTGCAGCGCAACAGAAGTGTTGCACGGACAAGTGGATCACCGCCGTAATGGTGCGTTCACACTGGACGCGAATAGCGCGTCAGGCGCGAGTGATTTCAATGTTAAGTCAATGCAAAGACGCGTTACGCGCGTAAAAAATTCCTGTGGTGCGAGGAATGCGTTGGCAGCTCTGTTAAATCTCACGCGTTTGCAAATATGCACGCTTTCTTGCTGTTGTGTTTAAGGAGGCGGGTGTGTGCTCTATTAACTTGGACTGTTACCATGCTCTCGGTGTTTTTATTAATGCCTGTGCATCCCGCGAGTTGGACACAGTAGAGGAGAAGGTTAAACGTTCAGTACAGCCTCGATTCTGTATCGTCATTAGCAGTGTTAAAAGTTGTAAAAAGCACCAAATTGAACAAAACAATATAACTACAAATTTTTAATTTATGAATATCAACCGGTATTCTCGGTATCGCAAAATCCATATCATGGCACAACATAATACCGGTTGTCACGTTCATACCGGTATAGCGCCCACCCCTAAGACAGGGGTGGGCAACCTATGGCACGCGAGCAAAAGTGAGAGAGATGTATGCATTTCATTCAGATTAGATAAAGTACCTCGTACCTGCATACAAATCTACATTTTGAGGAAATCATTCATCATAGTAACACAGCTTGTTATATTAAGGTAGGAGTTATACTGTTAGAATTAGAGCGTGCAGGTCTGACAAACCATTAGTGCGATCACTGCGCATCACGTGCGCACAACTGACTGACAGCTTATGCTGCGTTCACACCAAACGCGAATAGAGCGTCAAATTCGCGGACGCTTGAACATTTTGAATCCATTCGCGCATCCAAAGCGAAATTGATGCAGAACCTCTAGACGCGCGTAAACGCGTCTTAAATTGACTTAACATTGAAATCACTCGCGCCAGACACTCTGGACATATTGCATCTGGTTGTTGAAGCCACAAATGTAAATTTGACTCCTAAAATGGTAAAAACAAAACACACGAGCGTTTTATAACGGCTCCCGGTACCCAGATATGACAGAGCTACCGCAGCACAGCAGAGAACTGAACATCTCTTCAGCAAGCCGACAAGCTTTGATTTTGATCTTGCTTTCTTTGACGTGAACGCTGTTAAATTTACATACAGTGCAGGAATTTAAGATTAGATTTATATTTGTTTTGCAGAGACAGTTACGTTGGCCAGTGTAAATGGAACAGTTTCAGCTAAACGGATAGCTTATCTGATCATTTAAAACGCATGAATGACCAGGAGTAAACAGACCCATTGGAAATCTGTTATTCAAAGTGTAATTTAAACTGAAAACAATCAAACTAAAGGATTTTGACAAAAGTAAAACATTTTATGAAAAAATTGCTTCAGAAATAGGCCTATTTACAGTTCTGCACTATTTCTATGTTAGCCATTATGAATATTTAAAATTTGTATGTGGATTTACCGGTATACATATTGGGGTGGGGTTATGGCACAGTGATAAACTCAGAAACTTAAAAATGGCACTTCATGACAAAAAGGTTGCCGACCACAAAATCAAAAGTACAGTCCCTCACTTCCGCCAATAGGGATCTCCCAGTCACGTGACCCCTAGCCGCGTGTCAGCCATTTTGACGGAATACATCCGTCAGCTACTCAGTGCAGTGATGCGCGGGTCAATGTATAAATAACCCGCACCCGACCGACGTTTTCAACTAACCCGCCAGCAACTCGGACCGCAAAAAAGAAAGAAAGAAAATGTTGTACCCGACCCGGTTCCTGGCCCGCATTTATTTTAAATAGCGAGTAAATGCTCATAGTAGCGTCATTGGGCAGGAACTAGGGGTGCGGGTGCAGCACTTTTCTGAATGCTGTATGATATCGCCTAGTGTTATGTAATAAAGGCTTGATTTATTTATTCATTTATTTCGTTTCATTTTCTTAACAATTAAAGGAGAACTCCGGTCAATTTTAACATTGAGCTCAATTTTTAGATATGAATAAAAATGATGTTATATCAGCCAGCGCAAATACCTGTATTTAGTTCCTGTTTTCGGTGGAAGTCCAAAGTAGTCGATTGTCGAGTTCACGCGCATAGGTTTAGTTGCTATGATCACGCGCGTGAACTCGACAATCGACTACTTTGGACTTCCACCGAAAACAGGAACTAAATACAGGTATGTGCGCTGGCTGATATAACATCATTTTTATTCATATCTTTCACATCTACTGCAGTCAGATTCACTCGTGTTCACTCTTAAGGAATCACTCAACATGGCTGGGCACTTGTAATGACACATCAAATATGTTAAGAGGATAAAAGCAGGTTTAAAACTTGCCCCATTCAAGTCAATAGGGTGCAAATTTTAAAAATAGGATAAAACAGTGTAGGCAACACCGATTTTTGTCGTTGTTCTCTGTATTGACAGCACTCCAAATTTACTAAAAATTGAGCTCAATGTTAAAATTGACCGGAGTTCTCCTTTAAGATGCTGCGCATGTGTTTATCCAGTCTAAGCGAAGTGTGCGTCTCTCCCCGGACTTTCCCAACAAAAATCCCGCCCGCCCCCTCTCAGAAAATACATAAAACTGACATTACTGAGCGTTTAAAAGTAGCCTATTAAAATTGCACAACGGCATTGTTCAGTTCAACGTGTTGGGAAACCGGGCATTTTGTCCCGCGTCAGCTTTTATTCAAAAGTTCAACGCGCTCAACATTAAAAAGGTAAATAAGTATTTCCCACTTGCATCTCTCCTGTAAAAGGAGAATTAGGAATCATAGATCCATATGAAGCACCACACGTTCTTTTTACAGGCATTAAATGTGTAGAAAAACTTCCTGACATTGAGTTCGGTGACATTTACAGCTACTCACGTCCCATCACGCTACACCGGAGCTTTAAAAGCATACAAAAGCTTAACGTTAGCAGGCTATCGGTATCACGAGTCCGGCTGGGTCAGCAACTCTTTTATTTGGACGCCAGTGGGGAAGGATTTTTCAATCATCACCGCAAAAGTTGGTCTATGTATTTTTATAACCAAATTATAGTGACGTTACCTGTAATAATCTTTAAACTGAGTTTACAGGGGAAAACACAAAACAAAATCACCTGTTTATTGCCACCAACCACTTGTTTCTCCGTTTTATTTCTTTTGGGATACGGTACAAAGATATTCCTTTTATATGATCACGTATCTGATCGCATCCAACTGCACAGCATCGCTCGGGCATGATAGGAATATTTCGCGACGAGCTGTAGTATCACCGGCGGTTTAGCATTTTCTATTCCGTCAAGATGGCTGCTCCAAATGGCGTGACGTCACGCGGGACGTCCCTATATGAATCAGTGATTTTGATGACATCACTCTGCACTTCAGATTCTCATCAGATTTTCTGTCCAATCAAATGCTCTCTAGAATCTGAAGCTCCGCCCTCTACATTATTAATAGACGCTGAAGCTGAAATCAGTCACTTGTTCACGCATTTACTATCATCTGTTTGGTGAATGGCACATAGTGCACTATATAGGGGATAGACAACGGTTCAGACAGTGTAAATATGCTTTCCATTTGGGCGAATGAAGTCTGGTTTCACTAGTGTCACGCAAACCACCATTATGAATTTTGAAACTTAATTATTTATGTCGTACTAGAATAAAACGTGATAATATCATGAGCTTGTGTTCACTTAAGCTCTTATTATTTATTATTCTACAGGACCGTTGAATGCTTAAATCTGATTGGTTGACTAACGTTCTATGGTGTGCAATTATTTTCAGGGAACCGCACGGCTAAAGTAGTTCCGGCATGTCTTGACCTCATTACAGCTTCTTATCACTTCGCGTAGTTAACTGTGATACCGGAACATATACAATTCATAACAAGAAAAACCATGCAGCCCCATGCGCTTGATCTGTGATGTTCAATGTCTAACTTCACAATCAATGGAAACATGCAGTTTAATTTTAATAAATGAAGTATATAGTCCTAGTATATATACTCAATAGAAAATGAAACTGATTATTTAAATAAATTGATAGTCCTGCTGCACAGGTTTTCGTAATTATTGCAGATAATATAACAAACAAATAATTATTGATGGCCTATGCTTGTTTAAAGGGCTTTGTGTTTCATTTAATAGGCTAGTCTACTGTCACTAATAGAAAAAAAGAATGAACGAATGAATTAAAACGAATTTAATTAATAAATAAATAATCATATTGACGCCTGTCGTCAATTATTTCTTACTTCAATTTAACCAAAAACGTATCCAACCCATATTGGAACCCGGTATGCAAAAATGCTAATTAATTTCTGGGATTTAGGACTCATTTCTGTAACGCTCTCTGTGATAATACTTCCAAACAAAGCCGAAGCAGGATCAACCATTGTGTAAAGTAACAAACACTGACAAACTGAGGGACACAGTCAAGCATCCCAGTGCTGTTGGATTGAACATCAGCGTGTCCGCATCAACCAACCAGAACCGAGGATGGGAACTGTATAGTACTTTGTAATTGAAGTTTCTGTGTTGCCTGACAGCCGTAACCCGCTTGCAGTTAGACTAATGAACTGTATTACTTAGCTGAAGAATCGTTGATTTGATTATAGACATTAGTCAGGGTGTATTTTTTGGGAATGAAATCAAGGTTGAAGGATACACACACTGTACAGTTTTTTCCATGGCATGCACTATGTAAAGTTTCTTTTTTTAAATGACCCTGATTAAAGGGTTAGTTCACCCAAAACTGTAAATTCTGTCAGTAATTAGTAACGATATTCGACTTTTGCTCCTCGATTGTCGAATGGAATTTTTGGCAGAAATTCACATCCCCAGTAATTACCCTCCCTCATGTTGTTCAACCCCGTAAGACTTTTGTTCGTCTTCAGAACATAAATTAAGATATTTTTTATTAAATCTGAGTGCCGTCTCACTCCACTCCTCCTCTATGGGATTGAAACTTGCCGGCCCAGAAAGTTAGTAAAGACAATGTTTAGCGTAGCGCTTCTTGGTTGTACGTCAGAACGGAGGCTCACTATTGGCCGACGCTGGTCATGTGTGTGATGCTGGCCAATAGTGATCCTCCGTTCTGACGTACAACCCAGAAGCGCTGCGCTACACTACGTGAACTCACTCAGAGCCCCACAGAAGAAAATTGAGAGTTGAATAAAGTCATTATGTTTGCCCACAAAAAGTATTATCGTCGCTTGATAAACATAAGTTTGAGCCACTGTAGTCACTTGGACTATTTTAAACATTGTCTTTACTAACTTTCTGGGCCAGCAAGTTTCAATCCCATAGAAGCCTATGGAGGAGTGAGACAGCTCTCAGATTTAATCACTAATATCTTCATCTGTGTTCTGAAGATGAACGAAAGTCTGACGGGGTTGAGCAACATGAGGGAGAGTAATTACTGACAGAGTTTACATTTTTGGGTGAACTAACCCTGATTAAGGTCTATTAATATTACAAAATTTGACTTTTTATTGAACATTCGAGTCTTATACTTTAGTTTAAATTATATCTAAGTGGTAAAAACACTTTTATCCACATGGTTTATTGCTTTATTTTGACATTATTTACTCGCACTTATGCTTATGTTGTTCTTTATCCATATGACTTTCTTTCTTTTATGACCTCCAAAGACGCATATAGTGACAATATGTCAATCTCAAAGAGAACAAAACACACCATGTAAGTTGTCCATATGACTTGTGTGCTGTTTTCCAAGGCTCCTGAAGTCGTAGTAAAGCTTGTTATGAGTGTTTGTGCTTGATCAATTCAAAACTTACAAACCTCTTTTTTTTTTTTAGATCCTGGTACCGTGTTGTGGAAGTTTACCAACGGCCTCTTTCACAGCAGCCCAGTTTGACGAATACGTGCTTCAGCCGGCTGAACAGGGTTACCAGACGCTAGATGGAAAGGTATGTAAAATCCCACATATAATCAGGCAGAAGCCCCACATGTATCACTCAGAGTTACATCCCAGGATCCTGACTGCAACTGAACAGCTTTTTACTGTGGCGTATCTTCCAGGAAGTGTCTATAGACAATAACCAGGTCCGTCTGGGAGCAGGGTTTCCCAATCCCACGTCTGTCCCCATCCTGTTTGAGGAGACGTTCTACAATGAGAAAGAGCAGGCCTACAGCATACTGTGCATCACAAGACCCTTCGACTCTGACCACGGCCCTGGTAATTTGTTTGTAAGAGGTTCTAGCTAAAGGCGCAGACGTATTAGTGTAATAATGCACGACACACTTCCACAGAGGTCACTTCCAAACCAAGCAGATTTAAATTGGTAATGCACTGATTTTGCCTTAAACGTTCTACAAACTTAAATCCAAATCCACAAAATGAAATCCCCAAAAAAATCCAAATTCCTATTTAGATCACTTCATTTCACCTGCTGAATTTCGCCACTGTGACCACGCCTTAAAAGTGTGTGTGTGTGTGTGGCTGGGACACTCAGTTTCAGTCAATCTCATGTTAATCTTGAGTACCTATAGAGTAGTATTGCATCTAGGGCTGCAACTAACGATTATTTTAATAATCGATTAATCTGTCGATTATTTTTTCGATTAATCAATTAATCAGATACAAATAAAAAAACATTCATTTCCAACCCTTTATTCAAAAACAGAACTGACAGTGCAAATTCACAGTGCAAAAAAATCTTCAGAAAGTGCACAAACAGGCTCGGCTCCTTGAACATCCCTGAGCTGTTAAAGTAATATTATTATTTTTTAGTTGACTAACACAAAAAACATACACATGTATGCTTTACATCTGCCAAATATATATGACTTTTTTTTTTAAATGAAGTGCACAAAAATATGTATATTTTTGTTTAAGGGACCTGAGCTGTCAGAACAATAAATAATTTAAAGAAAAATATATATCAGAAAACTTAACAGGATTTGTTTAAACGTCAGAACTGGTTCTCCACACTACTCACAGACGCACACACTCACAGACGCACACACTCACAGACGCACACACTCACAGACGCACACACTCACAGACGCACACACTCACAGACGCACACACTCACAGACGCACACACTCACAGACGCACACACTCACAGACGCACACACTCACAGACGCACACACTCACAGACGCACACACTCACAGACGCACATACTCACAAAAAAATACAATGGATTGACCACCTCGTATGGTGTGTATTTGCAGCTCATCCTTTCTGAGCATATAGTGAAGTTTCTGAGTCATTTAGACTTAGAGTAAAGAATGAAAAATGCAGTGCTGCTGGGACACACTCGGTCTCTCTCGCGCGCAGACACACTCGCGCACAAACACACTCTATATCGCTCGCTCTCGGACACACTCGGTCTCTCTTGCGCGTGCAGACACACTCGCGCGCAAACACGCGTGTCTCAAGCGCAGTGTCGCTCGCGGAGTTCGCTTCGCTTTTGTCCAGTCTGGCGCCTCATAGCTCTGCGCTCAACGAAATATTTTTTTTAAACATCTCCGCGTCGCGCGACACAACAAATTGATAATGAAATTATTTGGCAACTATTTTGATAATCGATTTTTATCAATTTGTTGTTGCAGCCCTAATTGCATCCTTCATATCTCCAAAAAGTCTTTAGTTGTATTATATTTATAAAAGAAAGATAGGCTGTACCGAGTCTTTCCGGGGGAAAAAACGAGCGGCTGGAGGCGCGCCGTGTAGGCGGAGCTAAAGAATCACGAGCGCGCGCAGCTTTTGTGTTGAGAGCGTCTGGAAGCTGTGACATTCTTTACCGTGAGGAAAAAAATGTTATCCAAAACAAACCATGACTAACAATCAGATTCAGCCATACATTTATGATCCAGAGTCAGATCCCGAGGCTGAAGTTGAACACGAGCAGCAGCAGCAACGACTACAGCAGGACGTCTCTGTGTGGTGTGTACTGGAACTGTAGCTATATATTTGCTTAGTGGAAATTAGTCATTTACAAAAACGCTATGTCGTCGTAATTTTGTCCTGGCAACCAAAAACACACTTCTTTGGTGACATGGTTTATTTATTTAAGTCTTTTGACTGTAGCGCAGCCGATGACTTATTGACTTCCCTAAAGCCGAGCACAGCGATTTGATGGGCGTACTGCTTTCGCTATCTCGCTCTGGTCTACGGGTGCGCGCGCCCTTCCGGGAGAAGTGCCCTTAGGACCCGTCTAAGGAAATTCCACCGTCACACACGCCCATACTCGAAAAAAACTTTGCGATACTTGTGACAAACCGGAAGGAGTATTTTTTGGCACAGAAATACTCCATCAAACGTACAACTTAATTTTTGAAACTTTGTCCAAGTTTAGCATGGGAATCCAACTCTTTAACTGTGTAAAAAACTCAGTATGCTTGAAATAGCATTTCACCCCCCTTTAAAGTCTGTGGTCAATAGTTGCATCCCTTAAATCTCATCTTTGATCACCAAAATGACATATTTAAAAGATTTTTCCTTGATAAAAGTCTTCATGCCGTAACATAGCTTGAATGTAACTCGACACCCTTGCCTCATTTAGTATGCGCGGTTCTATGAATATGCAAATGAGCCCCGCCTCCACTCACTCCCTCACTCAGAGATCCACTGGTTGACGATCACACGTTGATCTGATTGGTTACAAGGTAGTGTGTGACGTCAGAAACACCAGCGATTTCAAACCGTGTTTTTGAGACTGTCTTTGGTTCACTGCAGTTTTA
>JARPMJ010008923.1:0-31075 GCA_033366665.1 Phoxinus dragarum | reverse complement strand
CACCTATAGTCCGATCTCCATATAATTTTGCATGCTTGTTAAGGATGTTATTTCACATATGCCACCAATTTTTGTGAAGTTCTGAGTTTTTTATTTAGGATTTATAGGCTTTTGAGTGTATTTTGACACACCCCTTTTCTAAATTACCAGTTATAGCCACCAAATGCAAAAAGTTCAACTTTTTTTCGATAATTATTGATCTAGAGAGTCCAGAGAATTGTCCTAGACTGGTCTGGTTCCGATCGGGCGAAAAACCAGGGACAAGTTCGCAAAAGTAGGTTTTTAACATATTCGTGAATATTTAATGAACGGTTTGATTGACAGCAAAGGTTCTTGAAGCAAAGTTGTTCAGCATGATGAGATCTATCAAATGATATGCATTTTGTGATGATATTTGTAACACCACGTGATTACAGAGCCGTAAAACTCGTTAGCGCCAACTAGTGGCCGATTTCTTTCAAAACTCTTACAGACCTCTAGGGCCATGAGTTGAACATGCCCACTGAGTTTCATTCTGATTGGCCATTGTTAACCTTGTCTAATAGGTCATTAAACTTCATTGGCCAATGGCGGCCATGTTTTTTGGGATACACCAATATTCTTTTACACATACATGGGGCCTTGGGCCAAGACACTGCATACCAAATTTCAAGTCAATCGGACAAACGGTCAGGTGTGTATACGTTTTTTCTTGTTTATAGCGCCACCACGTGGCCAATCGACGCAGTTTTTTTATCGTGACCTCAGATTGATCTCCTACACATGTGTACCAAGTTTGGTGAAGCTATCTCATTTACTTATCGAGTTATAGGCATTTTAGTAAAATAGGCTCCGCCCACATTGACGTTTTGACGCCCCCTAGCAACCGTAAATCGAAATTTCAACTTTCTTTCGATAATTATTGATCTTCAGACTCCAGAGAACATTTCTGCACTGGTTTGATTCCAATAGGGCGAAAAACCAGGGACTAGTTCGCAAAAGTAGGTTTTTGACAAAATTCAAAATGGCGGAAAATCTATCATGGCGGAAATAAAATCGGAGATATACGTTTTGTTCTCCAGGTGACCAGCTTTCCACTGATATAAGACACTTGAGTATACGACATACGGTCTAGGAGTTATGACCAGTTTTGCGCAATTGATTGCTATAGCGCCACCTATGGGCCAATGTGGCTCATAATTTGATAACCTCTCCTCGATTTTTGTACTACCATATGGCAAAGTTTCAAAGCTCCAGCACTTACGGTTTGGGCTGCACGATGCGTTTTACGGCAGAATAATAACAATAACAAGACAAATTAAAGCTGCAAGCAGCATTTGTCGGTGTTCAAGCAGTTAAGGCCTTTGAGCACATTTAAGCATTTAAGACATTAAGATTTATTTAGCAAGCTTTTAATCACTGACATCATAGATGGAATAGACCATGTTTTAGGATGATTTACCATGATATACCATATTTTAGTGTGATTTTTCATGATTTACCATGTTCTTGTATGATTTACCATGAATCTAGCATGATTTACTATAGTTTACCATGATATACCAAGTTCTAGTATGATTCAGCATGATTTACTCTGTTCTATTATGGTTTACAACAATTGAACACATTCTAGTATGATTTAATATGATTCTAGCATGATTTACCATAGTTTACCATGATTTATCTTAGTTTACCTTGATTTTACCATGTTATAAGATGATTTACCATGATATACCACATTCCAGAATGATTTATCAGGATTCTAGCATGATTTACCTTATTTACTGTGATTTACCATGTTTATAGCGTTATTTACCATGATTTACCACGTTGCTAGCAATTATGTGAAGCATCAGAACAAATGAAGTGATAAACTCTGACAAAATATGATTGTGTTATAATAGTAATTGTTATATAAGGGATTTTTTTGTGTCTAAATGAATGCAAAAGCACATGTGAAAAGACTATTAATAAGTAGAATGTCCAGCAGAGGGCAGTAGAAGACCACTTATTGGCTCACTTTCATTTTGAACTACTTGGTTTCACCAGTATTCTGCATTAAAGCAAAACATTTTTTTCATGTTAACTCCATGATGCATGTTTACACACACACATTTGGGATATGTTATTGTGAAAATCTCTTTTAATGCTGTATAATAAGCATTTCAGGATTCCCATTTCTCTATGTGACACAATTGTCAATAGTAATACTCCAATAGATGAATTTTGACAAAATGTGATTGTAAATGCTAAAATAATTATTTTATAAAGTCTAAATATGACTTATATAACAATATTAGGGAGTAATATGATTAAATGACAGCAGGGGGCAGTACAATACCACTTATTGGCTAAATATACCATGTTATTCATATCATTTTCATCGTTTTTAACTGTTAAAGAGGCAAATTTTGTCCGATCTATCTGAAATTTGTCATGCTTCTTTATCATGTTATTTCACATGTTCTGACCTGTTTTTAAGAAGATCTGAGCATTCATTGAAGAGATATAGGCTTTCGGGGACACTTGGTCAAGGCTACATATTGAAGTGACCCTATTATAGCCATCCAAATGCAGGAGTTCAACTTTTTCTGATAATTATTGATCTAGAGAGTCCAGATAATTATTCTGCACTGGTTTTGAACATTATGATACGAACATTATTTGATCATAGATGGAAAACACCATTTACAGCCAATACAGGCAATTTACCATAGGAAATATATGGTTTAAAAGCTTTTTAACAGTTATAGCGCCACCTATGGTCCGATCTCCATAAAATTTTGCATGCTTGTTAAGGATGTTATTTCACATATGCCCACCAATTTTCGTAAAGTTTTGAGGTTTTTTTTAGGATTTATAGGCTTTTGAGTGGATTTTGACACGCCCTTTTCTTAAATGACCCTCTTATAACCACCCAAATGCAAAAGTTCAACTTTTTTTCAATAATTATTGATCTAGAGAGTCCAGAGAATTGTCCTAGACTGGTCTGGTTCCGATCGGGCGAAAAACCAGGGACTAGTTCGCAAAAGTAGGTTTTTAACGTAATTGCGAATATTTAATGAATGATTCGATTGACAGCATTGGTTCTTGAGGCAAATATGTTCACCATGAGGAGATCTATCAAATGATATGCATAGTGTGACGATATTTGTAACACCACGTGATTACAGAGGGCGTAAAAATCGTTAGCGCCAACTAGTGGCCGATTTCTTTCAAAATTCTTACAGACCTCTAGGGCCATGAGTTGAACATGCCCACTGAGTTTCGTTCCGATTGGCCATCGTTAACCTTGTGCTAAAACTTAATTGGCCGATGGCGGCCCATGTTTTTTGAGATACGCCAATATCCTTTTACACATACATGGGGCCTTGGGCCAAGACACTGCATACCAAATTTCAAGTCATTCGGACAAACGGCCACGATTTTATAAGTTTTGTCTGTGTTATAGCGCCACCATGTGGCCAATCGACGCGGTTTTTTTATCGTGACCTCAAATTGACCTCTTACACAGGTGTACCAAGTTTGGTGAAGCTATCTCATGTACTTCTTGAGTTATAGGCATTTTAGTCAAATAGGCTCCTCCCACAACGTTCATTTTGCGCCCCCTAGCGACCCCGATTTGAAAATTCAACTTTTTTTCGATCATTATTGATCTGCAGACTCCAGAGAACATTTCTGCACTGGTTTGGTTCCGATTGGGCGAAAAACCAGGGACTAGTTCACAAAAGTAGGTTTACAACAAAATTCAAAATGGCGGAAAATTTTCCCTACCGGAAATAGAATCGGAGATATACGTTTTGTTCTTCAGGAGTCCAGCTTTCCAATGATATAAGACACTTGAGGCTGGGACATACGGTCTAGGAGATATGACCAGTTTCGCGTATTTGCTGCTATAGCGCCACCTATGGGCCAATCGGGCTCATATTTTGATAACCTCTCCTCGATTTTTGTACTACCCATTGGCAAAGTTTCAAGTCTCTAGGACTTACGGTTTGGGCTGCACGATGCGTTTTACGGCAGAATAATAATAATAAAAATCAGTACAATTACAATAGGTTTTCAGCACTTCGTGCTTGAACACCTAATAAAAATTAAAGCTGCAAGCAGCATTTGTCGGTGTTCAAGCTTTTAAGGCCTTTAAGCACATTAACGTTAAAAGACATTAAGATTTATTTAGCAAGCATTTAACCACTGACATCATAGATGGAAAAACACCATTTACAGCCAATACAGGCAATTTACCATAGGAAATATATGGTTTAAAACCTTTTTAACAGTTATAGCGCCACCTATGGTCCGATCTCCATAAAATTTTGCATGCTTGTTAATGATGTTATGTCACATATGCTCACCAATTTTTGTGAAGTTCCGAGTTTTTATTTAGGATTTATAGGCTTTTGAGTGTATTTTGACACGCCTCTTTTCTTAAATTACCCTCTTATAGCCATCCAAATGCAAAAGTTCAACTTTTTTTAATAATTATTGATCTAGAGAGTCCAGAGAATTGTCCTAGACTGGTCTGGTTCCGATCGGGCGAAAAACCAGGGACTAGTTCGCAAAAGTAGGTTTTTAACGTAATTGCGAATATTTAATGAACGATTCGATTGACAGCATTGGTTCTTGAGGCAAATATGTTCACCATGAGGAGATCTATCAAATGATATGCATATTGTGACGATATTTGTAACACCACGTGATTACAGAGCCTTAAAACTCGTTAGCGCCAACTAGTGGCCGATTTCTTTCAAAACTCTTACAGACCTCTGGGGCCATGAGTTGAACACGCCCACCGAGTTTCGTTCTGATTGGCCTCCATTAACCTTGTCTAATAGGTGATTCAACTTCATTGGCCAATGGCGGCCATGTTTTTTGAGATACGCCAATATCCTTTTACACATACATGGGGCCTTGGGCCAAGACACTGCATACCAAATTTCAAGTCAATCGGACAAACGGTCAGGTGTTTATACGTTTTTTCTTGTTTATAGCGCCAACATGTGGCCAATCGACGCAGTTTTTTTATCGTGACCTCAAACTGACCTCTTACACATGTGTACCAAGTTTGGTGAAGCTATCTCGTTTACTTCTCGAGTTATAGGCATTTTAGTAAAATAGGCTCCGCCCACATTGACGTTTTGACGCCCCCTAGCAACCGTAAATCGAAATTTCAACTTTCTTTCGATAATTATTGATCTTCAGACTCCAGAGAACATTTCTGCACTGGTTTGGTTCCAATCGGGTGAAAAACCAGGGACTAGTTCGCAAAAGTAGGTTTTTGACAAAATTCAAAATGGCGGAAAATCTATCATGGCGGAAATAAAATCGGAGATATACGTTTTGTTCTCCAGGTGACCAGCTTTCCACTGATATAAGACACTTGAGTATACGACATACGGTCTAGGAGTTATGACCAGTTTCGCGCAATTGATTGCTATAGCGCCACCTATGGGCCAATGTGGCTCATAATTTGATAACCTCTCCTCGATTTTTGTACTACCATATGGCAAAGTTTCAAAGCTCTAGATCTTACGGTTTGGGCTGCACGATGCGTTTTACGGCAGAATAATAACAATAACAAGACAAATTAAAGCTGCAAGCAGCATTTGTCGGTGTTCAAGCTTTTAAGGCCTTTCAGGCCTTTAAGCACAATTAACGTTAAAAGACATTAATATTTATTTAGCAAGCATTTAACCACTGACATCATAGATGGGAAAACACCATTTACAGCCAATACAGGCAATTTACCATAGGAAATATATGGTTTAAAAGCTTTTTAACAGTTATAGCGCCACCTATGGTCCGATCTCCATAAAATTTGGCATGCATGTTAATGATGTTATTGCACATTTGCTCACCAATTTTTGTGAAGTTTTGAGTTTTTATTTAGGATTTATAGGCTTTTGAGCGTATTTTGACACGCCCCTTTTCTTAAATGACCCTCTTATAGCCATCCAAATGCAAAAGTTCAACTTTTTTTTAATAATTATTGATCTAGAGAGTCTAGAGAATTGTTCTAGACTGGTCTGGTTTCGATCGGCGCGAAAAACCAGGGACTAGTTTGCAAAAGTAGGTTTTTAACGTAATTGCATATAATTAATGAACAATTTGATTGACAGCATTAGTTCTAGAGGCAAAGTTGTTCAGCATGAGGAGATCTATCAAATGATATGCATATTCTGACGATATTTGTAACACCACGTGATTACAGAGCCGTAAAACTCGTTAGCGCCAACTAGTGGCCGATTTCTTTCAAAACTCTTACAGACCTTTAGGGCCATGAGTTGAACATGTCCATCGAGTTTCATTCCGATCGGCCTCCGTTAACCTTGTTTTATAGGTGCTGAAATTTCATTGGACGATGGCGGCCATGTTTTTTGAGATACACCAATGTCCTTATATACATACATGAGGGCTTGGGCCAAGACACTGCATACCAAATTTCAAGTCAATCGGACTAACGGTCAGGTGTCCAGACCCCTTTTTATGTTTTTATTGTGTTACAGCGCCACCTAGTGCTCAATCGTCGCGATTTTTTTACTGCGACCACAGATTGAACTCATACATATGTGCACCAATTTTGGTAAAGTTATCTCATTTACTTCTCGAGTTATAGCCTTTTTAGTAAAATAGGCTCCTCCCACAACGTTAATTTAGCGCCCCCTAGCGACCGTGAATCGATAATTCATCTTTTTTTCGATAATTATTGATCTTCAGACTCCAGAGAACATTTCTGCACTGGTTTTGGTTCCGATCGGGCAAAAAACCAGGGACTAGTTCGCAAAAGTAGGTTTTTGACAAAATTCAAAATGGCGGAAAATCTATCATGGCGGAAATAAAATCGGAGATATACGTTTTGTTCTCCAAGTGACCAGCTTTCCAGTGATATAAGACACTTGAGTCTACGACATAGGGTCTAGGAGTTATGACCAGTTTCGCGCAATTGATTGCTATAGCGCCACCTATAGGCCAATCTGGCTCATAATTTGATAACCTCTCCTCGATTTTTGTACTACCATATGGCAAAGTTTCAAAGCTCCAGCACTTACGGTTTGGGCTGCACGATGCGTTTTACGGCGGAAGAATAATAATAATAATAATAATAATAATAATAAAAATCAGTACAATTACAATAGGTTTTCAGCACTTCGTGCTTGAACACCTAATCAGTACAATTACAATAGGTTTTCAGCACTTCGTGCTTGAACACCTAATAAAAATCAGTACAATTACAATAGGTTTTCAGCACTTCGTGCTTGAACACCTAATTAAAGCTGCAAGCAGCATTTGTCGGTGTTCAAGCTTTTAAGGCCTTTAAGGCCGTTAAGCACATTAGCATCAAAAGACAATAAGATTTATTTAGCAAGCATTTAACCACTGACATCATAGATGGAAAAACACCATTTACAGTCAATACAGGCAATTTAACATAGGAAATATATGGTTTAAAAGCTTTTTAACTGTTATAGCGCCACCTATGGTCCGATCTCCATAAAATTTTGCATACTTGTTAATGATGTTATTGCACATATGCTCACCAATTTCTGTGAAGTTTTGAGTTTTTATTTAGGATTTATAGGCTTTTGAGTGTATTTTGACACGCCCCTTTTCTAAATTAGCCTATTTTACCATGCGAAAAATGCAAAAGTTCAACTTTTTTTTAATAATTATTGATCTAGAGAGTCCAGAGAATTGTCCTAGACTATTCTGGTTCCGATCGGACGAAAAACCAGGGACTAGTTCGCAAAAGTAGGTTTTTAACGTAATTACGAATATTTAATGAACGATTCGATTGACAATATTAGTTCTAGAGGCAAAGTTGTTCAGAATGAGGAGATCTATCAAATGATATGCATATTGTGGGGATGTATGCAACAACACGTGATTACAGAGCCGTAAAACTCGTTAGCGCCAACTAGTGGCCGATTTCTTTCAAAACTCTTACAGACCTCTAGGGCCATGAGTTGAACATGCCCACTGAGTTTCGTTCTGATTGGCCATCGTTAACCTTGTCTTAAACTTAATTGGCCAATGGCGGCCATGTTTTTTGAGATACGCCAATATCCTTTTACACATACATGGGGCCTTGGGCCAAGACACTGCATACCAAATTTCAAGTCAATCGGACAAACGGTCAGGTGTTTATACGTTTTTTCTGTGTTATAGCGCCACCATGTGGCCAATTGACGCGTTTTTTTTATCGTGACCTCAGAGTGACCTCCTACATATGTGTACCAAGTTTGGTAAAGTTATCTCATTTACTACTTGAGTTATAGGCATTTTAGTAAAATAGGCTCCGCCCATATTAACGTTTTGACGCCCCCTAGCAACCGTGAATCGAAATTTCAACCTTTTTTCAATGATTATTGATCTTCAGACTCCAGAGAACATTTCTGCACTGGTTTGGTTCCGATCGGACAAAAAACCAGGGACTAGTTCGCAAAAGTAGGTTTTTGACAAAATTCAAAATGGCGGAAAATCTATCATGGCGGAAATAAAATCGGAGATATACGTTTTGTTCTCCAAGTGACCAGCTTTCCAGTGATATAAGACACTTGAGTCTACGACATACGGTCTAGGAGTTATGACCAGTTTCGCGCAATTGATTGCTATAGCGCCACCTATGGGCCAATGTGGCTCATAATTTGATAACCTCTCCTCGATTTTTGTACTACCATATGGCAAAGTTTCAAAGCTCCAGCACTTACGGTTTGGGCTGCACGATGCGTTTTACGGCGGAAGAATAATAATAATAATAATAATTAAAGCTGCAAGCAGCATTTGTCGGTGTTCAAGCTTTTAAGGCCTTTAAGCATTTAAGACATTAAGTTTTATTTAGCAAGCATTTAACCACTGACATCATAGATGGAAAAGACTACGTTTTAGCATGATTTACCATGATATACCACATTTTAGTGTGATTTTTCATGATTTACCATGTTCCAGTATGATTTACCATGAATCTAGCATGATTTACTATAGTTTACCATGATATACCAAGTTCTAGTATGATTCACCATGATTTACCCTGTTTTAGCATGGTTTACAACAATTGAACACATTCTATTATGATTTAATGATTCTAGCATGATTTACCATAGTTTACCATGATTTATCTTAGTTTACCTTGATTTACCATGTTACAGGATGATTTACCATGATATACCACATTCTAGAATGATTTACCAGGATTCTAGCATGATTTACCCTATTTACTATGATTTACCATGTTTCTAGAGTTATTTACCACGATGCTAGCAATTATGTGAAGCATCAGAACAAATGAAATGATAAACTCTGACAAAATATGATTGTGTTATAATAGTAATTGTTATAGAAGGGATTTTTTAGTGTGTAAATATATGAATGCGAAAGCACATGTGAAAAGACTATTAATAATTAGTATGGCCAGCAGAGGGCAGTAGAAGACCACTTATTGGCTCACTTTCATTTTGAACTACTTGGTTTCACCAGTAATCTGCATGCTTACAAACACAAACACACACACACAATTTTCATGCTTCTTTATCATGTTATTTCACATGTTCTGACCTGTTTTTAAGAAGATCTGAGCATTCATTGAAGAGATATAGGCTTTTGGGGACATTTGGTCAAGGCTACATATTGAAGTGACCCTATTATAGCCATCCAAATGCAGAAGTTCAACTTTTTCTGATAATCATTGATCTAGAGAGTCCAGATAATTATTCTGCACTGGTTTTGAACATTATGATATGAACATTATTTGATCATAGCTGGAAAACACAATTTACAGCCAATACAGGCAATTTACCATAGGAAATATATGGTTTTTAACTGTTTTTAACTGTTATAGCGCCACCTATAGTCCGATCTCCATACAATTTTGCATGCTTGTTAATGATGTTATTGCACATATTCTCACCAATTTTTGTGAAGTTTTGAGTTTTTATTTACGATTTATAGGCTTTTGAGTGTATTTTGACACGCCCTTTTCTTAAATGACCCTGTTATAGCCACCCAAATGCAAAAGTTCAACTTTTTTTCGATAATTATTGATCTAGAGAGTCCAGAGAATTGTCCTAGACTGGTCTGGTTCTGATCGGGCAAAAAACCAGGGACTAGTTCGCAAAAGTAGGTTTTTAACGTAATTGCGAATATTTAATGAACGATTCGATTGACAGCATTGGTTCTTGAGGCAAAGTTGTTCAGCATGAGAAGATCTATCAAATGATATGCATATTGTGACGATATTTGTAACACCACGTGATTACAGAGGGCATAAAACTCGTTAGCGCCAACTAGTGGCCGATTTCTTTCAAAATTCTTACAGACCTCTAGGGCCATGAGTTGAACATGCCCACTGAGTTTCGTTCCGATTGGTCATCGTTAACCTTGTGCTAAAACTTAATTGGCCGATGGCGGCCATGTTTTTTGAGATACGCCAATATCCTTTTACACATACATGGGGCCTTGGGCCAAGACACTGCATACCAAATTTCAAGTCAATCGGACAAACGGCCAGCTGTTTATATGTTTTCTCGGTGTTATAGCGCCACCATGTGGCCAATCGACGCGGTTTTTTTACCGTGACCTCAGATTGACCTCCTACACATGTGTACCAAGTTTGGTAAAGTTATCTCATTTACTAATTGAGTTATAGGCATTTTAGTAAAATAGGCTCCGCCCATATTAACGTTTTGACGCCCCCTAGCAACCGTGAATCGAAATTTCAACTTTTTTTCAATAATTATTGATCTTCAGACTCCATAGAACATTTCTGCATTGGTTTGGTTCCGATCGGGCAAAAAACCAGGGACTAGTTTGCAAAAGTAGGTTTTTGACAAAATTCAAAATGGCGGAAAATCCATCATGGCGGAAAAAAAAAACCTGCGCGATTTTTTGTTCGTCTTGAGCCAAGGATTCCAATGATATAAGACACTTGAGTCTAGGCCAAAGGGTTATTGAGATATAAGCAAAATAGTGAATTTTTTTTGTTTTTTGCGCTATAGCGCCACCTATGGGCCAATCGGGCTCATAATTTGATAACCTCTCCTCGATTTTTGTACTACCTACTGGCAAAGTTTCAAGTCTCTAGCTCTTACGGTTTGGGCTGCACGATGCGTTTTACGGCAGAAGAATAATAATAATAATAAAAATCAGTACAATTACAATAGGTTTTCAGCACTACGTGCTTGAACACCTAATTAAAGCTGCAAGCAGCATTTGTCGGTGTTCAAGCTTTTAAGGCCTTTAAGCATTTAAGACATTAAGTTTTATTTAGCAAGCATTTAACCACTGACATCATAGATGGAAAAGGCTACGTTTTAGCATGATTTACCATGATATACCACATTTTAGTGTGATTTTTCATGATTTACCATGTTCCAGTATGATTTACTATAGTTTACCATGATATACCAAGTTCTAGTATGATTCACCATGATTTACCCCTGTTTTAGCATGGTTTACAACAATTGAACACATTCTATTATGATTTAATGATTCTAGCATGATTTACCATAGTTTACCATGATTTATCTTAGTTTACCTTGATTTACCATGTTACAGGATGATTTATAATGATATACCACATTCTAGAATGATTTACCAGGATTCTAGCATGATTTACCCTATTTACTATGATTTACCATGTTTCTAGAGTTATTTACCACGATTTACCACGTTGCTAGCAATTATGTGAAGCATCAGAACAAATGAAATGATAAACTCTGACAAAATATGATTGTGTTATAATAGTAATTGTTATATAAGGGATTTTTTAGTGTCTAAATATATGAATGCAAAAGCACATGTGAAAAGACTATTAATAATTAATATGGCCAGCAGAGGGCAGTAGAAGACCACTTATTGGCTCACTTTCATTTTGAACTACTTGGTTTCACCAGTAATCTGCATGCTTACAAACACAAAACCCACACACACAATTTTCATGCTTCTTTATCATGTTATTTCACATGTTCTGACCTGTTTTTAAGAAGATCTGAGCATTCATTGAAGATATATAGGCTTTCAGGGACACTTGGTCAAGGCTACATATTGAAGTGACCCTATTATAGCCATCCAAATACAGAAGTTCAACTTTTTCCTATAATCATTGATCTAGAGAGTCCAGATAATTATTCTGCACTGGTTTTGAACATTATGATATGAACATTATTTGATCATAGATGGAAAACACCATTTACAGCCAATACAGGCAATTTACCATAGGAAATATATGTTTTTTACCTGTTTTTAACTGTTATAGCGCCACCTATTGTCCGATCTCCATATAATTTTGCATGCTTGTTAAGGATGTTATTTCACATATGCCCACCAATTTTCGTGAAGATCTGAGGTTTTTTTTAGGATTTATAGGCTGTTGAGTGTATTTTGACACGCCCCTTTTCTTAAATGACCCTCATATAGCCATCCAAATGCAAAAGTTCAACTTTTTTTAATAATTATTGATCTAGAGAGTCCAGAGAATTGTTCTAGACTGGTCTGATTCTGATCGGGCAAAAAACCAGGGACTAGTTCGCAAAAGTAGGTTTTTAACGTAATTGCGAATATTTAATGAACGATTCGATTGACAGCATTGGTTCTTGAGGCAAAGTTGTTCAGCATGAGAAGATCTATCAAATGATATGCATATTGTGACGATATTTGTAACACCACGTGATTACAGAGGGCATAAATCTCGTTAGCGCCAACTAGTGGCCGATTTCTTTCAAAATTCTTACAGACCTCTAGGGCCATGAGTTGAACATGCCCACTGAGTTTCGTTCCGATTGGTCATCGTTAACCTTGTGCTAAAACTTAATTGGCCGATGGCGGCCATGTTTTTTGAGATACGCCAATATCCTTTTACACATACATGGGGCCTTGGGCCAAGACACTGCATACCAAATTTCAAGTCAATCGGACAAACGGCCAGCTGTTTATATGTTTTCTCGGTGTTATAGCGCCACCATGTGGCCAATCGACGCGGTTTTTTTACCGTGACCTCAGATTGACCTCCTACACATGTGTACCAAGTTTGGTAAAGTTATCTCATTTACTAATTGAGTTATAGGCATTTTAGTAAAATAGGCTCCGCCCATATTAACGTTTTGACGCCCCCTAGCAACCGTGAATCGAAATTTCAACTTTTTTTCGATAATTATTGATCTTCAGACTCCAGAGAACATTTCTGCATTGGTTTGGTTCCGATCGGGCAAAAAACCAGGGACTAGTTCGCAAAAGTAGGTTTTTGACAAAATTCAAAATGGCGGAAAATCTATCATGGCGGAAAAAAAAAACCTGCGCGATTTTTGTTCGTCTTGAGCCAAGGATTCCAATGATATAAGACACTTGAGTCTAGGCCAAAGGGTTATTGAGATATAAGCAAAATAGTGGATTTTTTTTGTTTTTTGCGCTATAGCGCCACCTATGGGCCAATCGGGCTCATAATTTGATAACCTCTCCTCGATTTTTGTACTACCTACTGGCAAAGTTTCAAGTCTCTAGCTCTTACGGTTTGGGCTGCACGATGCGTTTTACGGCAGAAGAATAATAATAATAATAAAAATCAGTACAATTACAATAGGTTTTCAGCACTACGTGCTTGAACACCTAATTAAAGCTGCAAGCAGCATTTGTCGGTGTTCAAGCAGTTAAGGCCTTTGAGCACATTTAAGCATTTAACCACTGACATCATAGATGGAAAAGACTACGTTTTAGCATGATTTACCATGATATACCACATTTTAGTGTGATTTTTCATGATTTACCATGTTCTTGTATGATTTACCATGAATCTAGCATGATTTACTATAGTTTACCATGATATACCAAGTTCTAGTATGATTCAGCATGATTTACCCTGTTTTAGCATGGTTTACAACAATTGAACACATTCTATTATGATTTAATGATTCTAGCATGATTTACCATAGTTTACCATGATTTATCTTAGTTTACCTTGATTTACCATGTTACAGGATGATTTACCATGATATACCACATTCTAGAATGATTTACCAGGATTTCTAGCATGATTTACCCTATTTACTATGATTTACCATGTTTCTAGAGTTATTTACCATGATTTACCACGTTGCTAGCAATTATGTGAAGCATCAGAACAAATGAAATGATAAACTCTGACAAAATATGATTGTGTTATAATAGTAATTGTTATATAAGGGATTTTTTAGTGTCTAAATGAATACAAAAGCACATGTGAAAAGACTATTAATAATTAATATGGCCAGCAGAGGGCAGTAGAAGACCACTTATTGGCTCACTTTCATTTTGAACTACTTGGTTTCACCAGTATTCTGCATGCTTACAAACACAAACACACACACACAATTTTCATGCTTCTTTATCGTGTTATTTCACATGTTCTGACCTGTTTTTAAGAAGATCTGAGCATTCATTGAAGATATATAGGCTTTCGGGGACACTTGGTCAAGGCTACATATTGAAGTGACCCTATTATAGCCATCCAAATACAGAAGTTCAACTTTTTCTGATAATCATTGATCTAGAGAGTCCAGATAATTATTCTGCACTGGTTTTGAACATTATGATATGAACATTATTTGATCATAGATGGAAAACACCATTTACAGCCAATACAGGCAATTTACCATAGGAAATATATGGTTTTTAACTGTTTTTAACTGTTATAGCGCCACCTATAGTCCGATCTCCATACAATTTTGCATGCTTGTTAATGATGTTATTTCACATATGCCCACCAATTTTCGTGAAGTTCTGAGTTTTTTTTTAGGATTTATAGGCTTTGAGTGTATTTTGACACGCCCCTTTTCTTAAATGACCCTGTTATAGCCATCCAAATGCAAAAGTTCAACTTTTTTTAATAATTATTGATCTAGAGAGTCCAGAGAATTGTTCTAGACTGGTCTGGTTCCGATCGGGCAAAAAACCAGGGACTAGTTCGCAAAAGTAGGTTTTTAACGTAATTGCGTATATTTAATGAACGATTCGATTGACAGCATTGGTTCAAGAGGCAAAGTTGTTCAGCATGAGAAGATCTATCAAATGATATGCATATTGTGACGATATTTGTAACACCACGCGATTACAGAGGGCGTAAAAATCGTTAGCGCCAACTAGTGGCCGATTTCTTTCAAAATTCTTACAGACCTCTGGGGCCATGAGTTGAACATGCCCACTGAGTTTCGTTCCGATTGGCCATCGTTAACCCTGTGCTAAAACTTAATTGGCCGATGGCGGCCATGTTTTTTGAGATACGCCAATATCCTTTTACACATACATGGGGCCTTGGGCCAAGACACTGCATACCAAATTTCAAGTCATTCGGACAAACGGCCACGATTTTATAAGTTTTGTCTGTATTATAGCGCCACCATGTGGCCAATCGACGCGGTTTTTTTACCGTGACCTCAAATTGACCTCTTACACATGTGTACCAAGTTTGGTGAAGCTATCTCATTTACTTCTTGAGTTATAGGCATTTTAGTCAAATAGGCTCCTCCCACAACGTTCATTTTGCGCCCCCTAGCGACCCCGATTTAAAAATTCATTTTTTTTTCGATCATTATTGATCTTCAGACTCCAGAGAACATTTCTGCACTGGTTTGGTTCCGATTGGGCAAAAAACCAGGGACTAGTTCACAAAAGTAGTTTTACAACAAAATTCAAAATGGCGGAAAATTTTCCCTACCGGAAATAAAATCGGAGATATACATTTTGTTCATCAGGAGTCCAGCTTTCCAATGATATAAGACACTTGAGGCTGGGACATACGGTCTAGGAGATATGACCAGTTTCGCGTATTTGCTGCTATAGCGCCACCTATGGGCCAATCGGGCTCATATTTTGATAACCTCTCCTCGATTTTTGTACTACCCATTGGCAAAGTTTCAAGTCTCTAGGACTTACGGTTTGGGCTGCACGATGCGTTTTACGGCAGAATAATAATAATAATTAAAGCTGCAAGCAGCATTTGTCGGTGTTCAAGCTTTTAAGGCCTTTAAGGCCGTTAAGCACATTAACGTTAAAAGACATTATGATTTATTCAGCAAGCATTTAACCACTGACATCATAGATGGAAAAACACCATTTACAGCCAATACAGGCAATTTACCATAGGACATATATGATTTTGAAGCGTTTTAACAGTTATAGCGCCACCTATGGTCCAATCTCCATAAAATGTTGCATGCTTGTTAATGATGTTATGTCACATATGCTCACCAATTTTTACGAAGTTCTGAGTTTTTATTTAGGATTTATAGGCTTTTGAGTGTATTTTGACACACCCCCTTTTCTAAATGAGCCAATTATAGCCATACAAATGCAAAAATGACACTTTTTTTCGATAATTATTGATCTAGAGAGTCCAGAGAATTGTCCTAGACTGGTTTGGTTCCGATCGGGCAAAAAACCAGGGACTAGTTCGCAAAAGTAGGTTTTTAACGTAATTGCGAATATTTAATGAACGATTCGATTGACAGCAGCGGTTCTTGAGGCAAATATGTTCACCATGAGGAGATCTATCAAATGATATGCATATTGTTACGATATTTGTAACACCACGTGATTACAGAGCCTTAAAACTCGTTAGCGCCAACTAGTGGCCGATTTCTTTCAAAACTCTTACAGACCTCTGGGGCCATGAGTTGAACACGCCCACCGAGTTTCGTTCTGATTGGCCTCCATTAATCTTGTCTAATAGGTGATTCAACTTCATTGGCCAATGGCGGCCATGTTTTTTGAGATACGCCAATATCCTTTTAGACATACATGGGGCCTTGGGCCAAGACACTGCATACCAAATTTCAAGTCAATCGGACAAACGGTCAGGTGTTTATATGTTTTTTTCTGTGTTATAGCGCCACCATGTGGCCAATCGACGCGGTTTTTTTATCGTGACCTCAGATTGACCTCTTACACATGTGTACCAAGTTTGGTGAAACTATGTCGTTTACTTCTCGAGTTATAGGCATTTTAGTAAAATAGGCTCCTCCCACAACGTCCATTTTGCTCCCCCTAGCAAACGTAAATCGAAATTTCAACTTTTTTTCAATAATTATTGATCTTCAGACTCCAGAGAACATTTCTGCACTGGTTTGGTTCCGATCGGGCAAAAAACCAGGGACTAGTTCGCAAAAGTAGGTTTTTGACAAAATTCAAAATGGCGGAAAATCTATCATGGCGGAAATTAAATCGGAGATATACGTTTTGTTGGCCAGGTGACCAGCTTTCCAATGATATAAGACACTTGGATCTAGGACATACGGTCTAGGAGTTATGACCAGTTTCGCGCAATTGATTGCTATAGCGCCACCTATAGGCCAATCTGGCTCATAATTTGATAACCTCTCCTCGATTTTTGTACTACCTACTGGCAAAGTTTCAAAGCTCCAGCACTTACGGTTTGGGCTGCACGATGCGTTTTACGGCAGAAGAAAAATAATAATAATAATAATAATTAAAGCTGCAAGCAGCATTTTTCGGTGTTCAAGCTTTTAACGAAGCACATTAACGTTAAAAGACATTATGATTTATTCAGCAAGCATTTAACCACTGACATCATAGATGGAAAAACACCATTTACAGCCAATACAGGCAATTTACCATAGGACATATATGATTTTGAAGCGTTTTAACAGTTATAGCGCCACCTATGGTCCGATCTCCATATAACTTTGCATGCTTGTTAATGATGTTATTTCACATATGCTCACCAATTTTTGTGAAGTTATGAGTTTTAATTCGGGATTTATAGGCTTTTGAGTGGATTTTGCCACGCCCCTTTTCTAAATGAGCCAATTATAGCCATCCAAAGGCAAAAATTACACTTTTTTTCGATAATTATTGATCTAAAGAGTCAAGAGAATTGTCCTAGACTGGTCTGGTTCCGATCGGGCGAAAAACCAGGGACTAGTTCGCAAAAGTAGGTTTTTAACGTAATTGCGAATATTTAATGAACGATTCGATTGACAGCATTGGTTCTTGAGGCAAATATGTTCACCATGAGGAGATCTATCAAATGATATGCATATTGTGACGATATTTGTAACACCACGTGATTACAGAGCCTTAAAACTCGTTAGCGCCAACTAGTGGCCGATTTCTTTCAAAACTCTTACAGACCTCTTTGGCCACGAGTTGAACATGCCCGACAAGTTTCGTTTCGATTGGCCTCCGTTAACCTTGTCTAATAGGTGCTTAAACTTCATTGGCCAATGGCGGCCATTTTTTTTTAGATACGCTAATATCCTTCTAGACATAGATGGCCCCTTGGGCCAAGACACTGCATACCAAATTTCAAGTCAATCGGACAAACGGTCAGTTGTTTAAATGTTTTTTTCTGTTTTATAGCGCCACCATGTGGCCAGTCGACGCGGTTTTTTTATCGTGACCTCAGATTGACCTCTTACACATGTGTAACAAGTTTAGTGAAGCTATCTCATTTACGTCTCGAGTTATAGGCATTTTAGTAAAATAGGCTCCTCCCACAACGTTCATTTGGCGCCCCCTAGTGACCGCGATTTAAAAATTCAACTTTTTTTTGATTATTATTGATCGACAGACTCCAGAGAACATTTCTGCACTGGTTTGGTTCCGATCGGGCAAAAAACCAGGGACTAGTTTGCAAAAGTAGGTTTTTGACAAAATTCAAAATGGCGGAAAATCTATCATGACGGAAATTAAATCGGAGATATACGTTTTGTTCTCCAGGTGACCAGCTTTCCAATGGTATAAGACACTTGATTCTGCGACATACGGTCTATGAGTTATGACCATTTTCGCGCAATTGGTTGCTATAGCGCCACCTATGGGTCAATCGGGCTCATAATTTGATAACCTCTCCTCGATTTTTGTACTACCATCTGGCAAAGTTTTAAGTCTCTAGCTCTTACGGTTTGGGCTGCACAACGCGTTTTACAGGAGAATAATAATAATAATAATAATAATAAAAATCAGTACAATTACAATAGGTTTTCAGCACTTCGTGCTTGAACACCTAATAAAAATCAGTACAATTACAATAGGTTTTCAGCACTTCGTGCTTGAACACCTAAAAACCGGTACAATTACAATAGGTTTTCAACACTTCGTGCTTGAACACCTAATAATGACGGTACCTTTTTGCCAGTTTTAGCGCCACCCAAGGTCCGATCTCCATGAAACGCGGCATGCTTCCTCACCATGTTAAGACACACATGCTGATCAATTTTTGTGCAGTTCTGAGTTTTTGTTTAGGATTTATAGGCTTTTGAGTGTATTTTGACACGCCCCTTTTCTTATTAACCCTGTTACAGCCACCCAAATGCAAAAATTACACTTTTTTTCGATAATTATTAATCAGCAGAGTCCAGAGAACTGTCCTAGACTGGTTTGGTTCAGATCAGGCCAAAAACCAGGGACTAGTTCGCACAAGTAGCTTCTGGACAAAATTGGCCATAACTTTTTTTTTTTTGGTCCAAATCGAATTTGGAGATGTACATATTGACCGTCTTGAGCCAAGGATTACAGGGATGTGGAAATTGTGAGCCTAGCCCAAAAGACCTAGGAGTTATGGGCAATTTAGTCTTTTTGTTGCTCTAGCGCCACCTATGGGCCAATCTGGCTCATAATTTGATAACCTCTCCTCGATTTTTGTACTACCATATGGCAAAGTTTCAAGTCTCCAGCACTTACGGTTTGGGCTGCACGATGCGTTTTACAGGAGAATAATAATAATAAAAACCGGTACAATTACAATAGGTTTTCAACACTTCGTGCTTGAACACCTAATAATGACGGTACCTTTTTGCCAGTTTTAGCGCCACCCAAGGTCCGATCTCCATGAAACGCGGCATGCTTCCTCACCATGTTAAGACACACATGCTGATCAATTTTTGTTCAGTTCTGAGTTTTTGTTTAGGATTTATAGGCTTTTGAGTGTATTTTGACACGCCCCTTTTCTTATTAACCCTGTTACAGCCACCCAAATGCAAAAATTACACTTTTTTTCGATAATTATTAATCAGCAGAGTCCAGAGAACTGTCCTAGACTGGTTTGGTTCAGATCAGGCCAAAAACCAGGGACTAGTTCGCACAAGTAGCTTCTGGACAAAATTGGCCATAACTTTTTTTTTTTTGGTCCAAATCGAATTTGGAGATGTACATATTGACCGTCTTGAGCCAAGGATTACAGGGATGTGGAAATTGTGAGCCTAGCCCAAAAGACCTAGGAGTTATGGGCAATTTAGTCTTTTTGTTGCTCTAGCGCCACCTATGGGCCAATCTGGCTCATAATTTGATAACCTCTCCTCGATTTTTGTACTACCATATGGCAAAGTTTCAAGTCTCCAGCACTTACGGTTTGGGCTGCACGATGCGTTTTACAGGAGAATAATAATAATAAAAACCGGTACAATTACAATAGGTTTTCAACACTTCGTGCTTGAACACCTAATTATATCTCACAGTATCATAGTTTCGATTAAATTAATAAATACAACAGTACATTCAGGTTGTCGAATCTGATTGGCTGAGCCTTTTCCAGCCAAGCGATATTCACCAGTATTACCAGGGGAACCGTTTCACCGTTTGTATCACTCCGCTTGCAACATTTTCACAGCGAGTGTCATGGCGGATGAGCAAACCACGATCATTTTACAAATTTTGGTGTTACTATGTCAAGGAATGTAGTTTTAAGAGTTTTTGTCAGTTTGTGAGAATGTAGTTATTTAGACTTCAAATATGTGATTTATATATAAATATAGCACCTATTTGACAATTTGTTTAGACGTTTTTGGAGATGTGAGCCCTTATGAAAAATAAGTTTATTTAAGTGTGATATTAGTATAATTCTTTCAAAATAAAAATAAGTATACGTTGAGTCTATTTTTTATGTACTTCTCAGAAATATACTTAAATTGCACTTAATTATACTTGATTATACTGACAGAAAAGTCTTAGTATATTTGGACTACTTGTACTTGTTCATCTTTTGATCGAGATAATACTGTAAGTGTAATTGGCTTGCAGCTTTGTTTACTCTTTTAATTGAGTAGCCTATTAAATCCTTTATTCACAGTTTTACGTACTGTCTTATAAACTTACATTGTTTGAAAATATTGATTTATAAAGAAAACAGATATGTTCCTAATGGTAGTGTACAAAGGAATCTACTTCAAATCTACTCTTTCCCCACCATTGACTGAATTTTCCAGCTATCTATGTTTTCATAGAAGTGTACTTCATAAACTAAAAAAATGTGCTTTATTTATTTTGACTAGTAAACTATCTATATCCTTATAAGTTCACTTGTAGTATAGTTGCAGTACAAACAAAACATTTCTTTCTCATTTGTTGTGTACTCAAAATGTACTAGGCTACTGTTACATTTAAAGTATACTTAAAAGTATACTTTTATGCCCTAAAAAGTGGGCCAATTTAGTCCCAAGTAGTATTGGTACACTCACAAGTAATAATATTTTATTTAAATAACATGCCGTATTTGTTATTGTGGAAGGGTCTGTTAGTGATTGTGATTTTGACTTCAGTGAAAGTTACACTGTTGCGCCATTTAAGACTGTCTTTACGAGTGAGTGCAAATACTTTTGTGTTGAAAGGGACTGAAACAAGGATGTAAACAAGGACTTTGTTTTTACATAAACAACACCTTATAAGACATAACTTACAAATGCACCGACTAGCACTCTAATGGGAAATGTTAAAAGGACAAAGACAAAGATCGCTTTCCTTAGTGGACATTCAAACTGATTTTGAATATAAGATTGACCTTGCTGCGTTTCCCAAAAGCATCGTAAGCCTAAGTTGATCATAGAACAAATGCCACCAATGGTCTCTACCAGGGGTCCTGGTGAGCCTCAGTCCTGCAGAGTTCAGCTCCAACCCTGAAAAAAACCTCACCTGCGAGTAGCTTAACCCTTCAGACCTTGATTAGCTTGTTCAGGTGTGTTTGATTAGGGATAAGGTAAAAATTTGCAGGACGGTGGCTCTCCAGGACCGACGTTCGCCACCCCTGGTCATTACGATCAATTTAGGCTTACAATGCTTTTGGGAAACGCACCCCTCAAGAATATCATCTTAGTCTTATTGCTAGTGGATCTCTCCTTCATAATACTCTACTGTACATAATAGAGTTTTAGAATTATTAACGGAGGTTAATAATTGTTAACTGTCAACTTGAGATTTTAATCTGTGGCGGAAGAAAGTAGTTCCGCACAAAATACTTTCTTTTTAAGGCACTGTTGTTGTTTCTTATTTATTTACACACTTGTGCCGTCGAACCGTTGTACAGTATAAACACAATATTACACTCGTAGTCATGCGATATGGCTCTATATCAGAACGGCTGTGATTGTCTACAGCTGAATCACAGCTGTGCTGATAAAGAGCGATATCACACGGCTACTTGTGTGACATTGCTTATATATCATATATATATATATATGATGAATTACACGTTACCATATATTCACATAGAAAACAGCTGTCTAAAATGTAATAATATTTCACAATATTTTTTTTTTTTTTTTTTTTTTTATCAAATAAATGCAGCTTTGGTGAGCAGAAGAGACTTATTTTAAACACACACACACACACACACACACACACACACACACACACACACACACACACACACACACACACACACACACACACACACACACACACACACACACATATTTATATATATATCTACATATAAATATATATATATATATATATATATATATATATATATATATATATATATATACTGTATTACCACAGCAAAGCTTTGGGGCTTTTGGGTCCAAAAAAAAGTTAATACAGTAACCATCCCTCACAGATCACAAGATTTTTATTTATTTATTTATTTGGAATGATATAATGGCTAAATTAATTTGACTAAAAATCCTGCTTGCTCTGCGCCAGCTGTTTATTGTTATTTTTATCTCTGTCGAAGTTGAGTTGCATGCATTTTCCATGGCTCTCCCATGCAAGGAGACCAGGGAACAGTGCTTAACACAATGCTTTATGCAGTCAACATGGTTTTGCTCTTGCAGAGGGATGTATACTATAGTATTCACAGCCACATGTGGCATCAGGGAGTTGGTCAGCATGATTACACAACTTCACCAAATCACTATTCTTATTTCCCTTGTGTTCTACAGTAAAACTTGTGAAATAAAGATGTAACCTTTGGAGAAAGGTAGTTTCATCCAGGAATTAATGAAGCTTTGACTGTTTGATTTCCTGTCGTGTCAATGAATGACTCACAAAGACTAAAGTCCTTTAACAGACAAGAACAAAGGCTTCACCTTAATACTGCTTTTATTGTTTTCCAAGAACAAACATGTATTTCAGAATTTTTTCCCAGAGTGTGGTTTTCCATAAAAAAAGAGAAAAAGACACATTTGTATTTTATAGCTGGAGTTATATAAAGGGCATTTGATGATGACACTTAAGCTATCTCATATTGATTTAATGTTTTGTCTATGCTTTTGAGTCAAAGTCCATGGTGAGCTCATTGCTCAGCAGATCCAAGAGTTTGTGTACTGTTTTAATTTTTGTTGTTGTTGTTGTTCCAAGTACGGTATATAATTAAGAGAAACCATGATGGAACTGATCTCAGATCAGCACGAAGGGCAACCCCAGTCAAAGGTTTTGTTTATAGGACAGCAGGTGGACTTTCCCTTCCTCCCTCCACACACCCCCTTTCACATGTTCAATGCTGCTCTCTGACCAATCACAGCTCGCCCTGTCTTATCATCTATTCAAAATGAAAGGCGGTTGAAATTTATGCTTTTTTCTCCTGCTGTTCTTTATCCTCCAGTGGCAACATATGCAGCATAGTGGCAGTTAAGCTCTTGAATAGCTGTTAGGCATCACATCTGAATTATTTTACTAGATTTCTGACAATTCATGTGTTATTTTTAAAATCAGTCAAACTGTGGTTGTTGGACTATAACATGGACTGTCAGAAGGCAAATAAAGTAAGACTGAGCTGTTTAAGACAGTGGCAGAGATCATCTTTTCTTTTACAAACTCATGGTGAGTCTTTATTTAGCTGCTGTGTGTGTTGACATTGTCAGAAGCTTCAATAACATTTCAAAAATGCGTAAAGAGTTACCTCCAGTTTTAAATATTGCAAAAAGTATCCTAAGTTTATACCCATCTGAAATTGCCTCACTTTTAAAGATTCATATTTTGTTTTCATATTGCTTCTTATTTTATTGAAATTAGCATGCGAGTTTTTGCAAATGAAATGGAATGAGCTAAATGTTAGCTCAAAAGTTTGGTGTTGGTAAGTTTTTTTTCATGTTTTTAAAAATATTGTGAAATATTATTACAACTGTTTTCTACTTTAATATATTTTCAAATATAATCATTCAGTCAATTTGTGGACCACTTTAAGTCTTTCACTGACCCCCAATGTTCCACGGATCACAGTTTGAGAAACACTATTCTAGCTGAGAAGACTTTTGTTTTGTTTGACAGCACATGACACAGTGTTGTGGCAGAAAATGATCTAATGGCCAGGCTTTGCTGCAGGCCTGGAGGAAATATGTGTGTCAGTGAACATTTTAGTTAAACAGAAATGTAACACTAGCTGCTGTGTCAGGATTTTTTACTCATATGGTATGCTCTATTAATTTGGACTTTCCATTACACCTGTAAATTCGTGACAAGTTTTCTGGTCTACATGCATGGATGTTTTCCAATCACTTTCGAGTATAAACAAAATATGCCATTGGACATTGACATGCAGTTCTCCTAAAAGAGTATTTCAGACGCTGCAGTCCAGACTGCCTGAAGTGGGTCTTGCACGGCGTGCAGCACCTGTGAGGCAACAGCAGCTCTGGCTGCTAAGGTTTACAGTGCTGCTGAACAGGTCGCCTGGATGTGATGGCCACCCTGCAAGTCTTCCAGGCCAAAGCACTCATAATGCACGGAGGGTAGTTCTGAGCCGGGGTTAATGCAGGAACTGGGCACAGTGACTGTCCATGATGAAAGTCCGTCCGTCCCCCTGTGGGGATTTTTTCATATTTGAAAAAAAAAAGAAGCAAGTGGCTTTGTCCCCAAGATTGGCTTGCATCAATCAACCTGAGGGACACATACTTTCATGTCTCGATTCTCCCTCGACTTAGACCTTTCGTACGGTTTGGGTTTGAGGGACGGGCATGTCAGTACAAGGTCCTCCCCTTCTGACTTTCTCTGTCGCCTTGCATCTTCACAAAGGTTGTGGAGGTCCTCTGAGGGAGCACGGTTTTCGCAATCGCAACTAACGAACAAGCGTGCTCAGTTAGTGCTAAACTGCCTAAATTCATTCAAGGGCAGGATGGTGGTTCCATTGAAATTGTTTCAAAGGCTCCTGGGGCATATGCCATCCGCAGGCACAATATTTTCGCTCGTGTTGCTTCTTATGAGACCGCTTCAGCACTGGCTACACGGTCGAGTCCTGAGACGGGCATGGTGATGCGGCACACACAGGGTGGCAATCGCAGCAGCCTGTGGCCAGACCTTCAGCCAATGGTCAGACCTTGCTTTTCTATGAGCAGGAGTTCCCCTAAAGCAAGTGTCCAGGCATGTTGTTGTCTAAACAACCGGCTTAAATATTTTACAAACATCCAAACTCCACTCGGAGTGTTGCCTTTTCCTGGGCATTGGTGCACGGCGCCTCACTGACAGACATGTGTAGAGCTGGGGGACACCTAACATGTTTGCAAGGTTTTATTATCTCCGTGTAGATCCTGTGTCCTCCTGTGTACTGCCACGAGTAGCTATTAATTGGGAGGACCCGCTTGGTGTCTCGTTTGCAGCGCGACTCCTTTTAGGATGGAAAATGTGTGCTTATCTGCTCCACAGGTGAGTTCCCCACCTGGCGAACCCTGGATGAAGTTCCTACAGCACCCTTGGCACTCAGAATTGGCGGAGGCGTCAGACACTAGGTCTAGCACTCGTGTGTATGCCCAGAAGGTGAAAGCCTAGAATAGGTCAGAAAAGCCCTACAGGTGATCCCCACATGTGTATTTTTCCACGGTACTGCTTCCTTGTCGGTGAGCCCGTGCCTTTCCCTTGGCAGAGTCCGCTCTGCTGTCTCTGCTGGTATTGACTTCACCCAACCCAAGCTAGGCTGCATCTACCAGAGACCTTCCATATGTAGCACTTCCCTAACGGTCAGTCAATATTTGTAACATGTTACCTCCCTACGGGCAAGATTTGGTCTCCGTAGCGCCCCCTTCTGTTTAGAATAGCCACGCTTTCCCAGCATCTCACTGTTTTGGTAAGAAGGAACAGCAGTGATTGACTCTCTCTGCGTTAAAGCCTTGTCTTTTCTCCGCCCCAGCAGGTGTGAGAGAAGGGCTCTCAGGCAAGATCCCAATTGACCGTTCGCAAAGACCCGCCCCCCCTTAGTTACTGTCGCTATGTCCGACAAGCTACGCCTCTCTCACGCCACACCATGTTCTCTCATCTATGGTTCTCACGCAGTGAAAAATACATCGCGGATCAGAGAGGACACTGACAATGCGCTAACAGACCAGGTTACTTTTTTAAAAGAAATTTAAACAATAAATACCGTTTTGTGGCTGTTTAATGTGTCTGACAGATCGATGTAGAGCCTCAGTTAAAGCTGCTCGTGAACCGATAATCTCTTCCTTATAGTTAATTTATAGCATCAAATAAACATGAATGAACATAAGAAGGAATGTTGTTTTAACCACAGAAAGGCATCAGTAAACTACGTTTTTCAAGTTCAAATCCTCCCATGTTAATCTACTAATTCTCCTGACTGCTTTGTCGGACAAAATGGCGGATGGCGAAGTATGATTGGTCAGATCACCTGTCAATCAAGCTCCCTGCAAAGGGTCAATTAATCAGTTCACTTCTGACAAAACGTCTAAGTTCCCTCCTTCAGCGAACAGGGGTTAAATTAGTAACCTAGATGTTTATATTGTAATAATATTTCACAATGCTTTTACTGTTTTGTATTAAAATAAAGGCAGCCTTTAAAGGTGTAAAAATAAAGGTGAGCATAAAGCATAACATTTACTGACCCCCAAATTTTTGAACAGTTATTTATTTATTGTTAATTTAAATAAGGTCAAAAAGTCATTATTATTAGTTGTATTATGCTATTATGTATTATGTATTGTTTTTTTTCCCCCCATTGACCACAGGTCAACTCAAACTGACAGTTACTCCGGGAAGTGGGTGGCTCTATGTTCAAAGTAAGCATCATTGTTAGCATCATCAATTGATTTTGTACTTTGTACTTTTGAAGTTTAATAGTTTGTTTGAACAAAATAAGATCAACATGTGGTTGTGCTTGCACTTATTTAATACAGGAAACTTTCTTTCATACATTCAAGTGTGTGTGTGTGTGTTGGGGAAAGTTACTTTTTAAAGTAATGCATTACAATATTGTGTTACTCCCTAAAAAATAACTAATTGCATACTTAGTTACTTTTTATGGAAAGCAATGCGTTTTTCTCATCTGGCTGGGCTTGCTTGTTAGTTTTTTTAATAACCAAAAATCTGTTTTTGTGCAAGAGAGATGTGTAAATGCATGCTCAAATTAGTCTACAACTACAATAACCACATTTAGACAGCGCACACAAAGGCTATGCACCTTATTCCTGATTTCTCTCAACTTGTGGACAGTAAAGGTGTCAGTCAATAAATGGGAGAACAAAGTAACTTGCGTTACATATTTGAAAAAAATTAATTGGATATGTTCTTGTAAATTTAAAAGTAATGCATTACTTTACTAGTACTTGAAAAAGTAATCTGATTACATATTGCGTTACCCCCAACACTGTTCATAATTAATTAAATTAGAATTGAATTACTCATTTTACAGCATTTCAATTCAATTACAGTATTTTTTAATCTAACATGTTTTTTTCTTTAAAGTTTTAGAGGCCAGAGGACTCATGGGAAGAGAGTACCGACCATGTGACTCATATGTAAAGGTGGGCATTTTGACATATGCAACCTGGGTTTTGTGCAGGCCGTATTTTGACACTTGAAGTCATGTGACTGTGAGCCTCATAAAATAAGTCAAACCTATTTTTCTGTCAGACGAGAGACAGCAGTAACTTTCCCGTTCCCTGTTGGTGATGATGTGTTATTATTTTTGTCATTATTTGTCGCATAATCCTCTGTGGATGTCTGCCCTTCAAATGAACCCGTTTTCATGTCAGCCTGAACAGGTTTCAGGCATAAGAAAGCATCAGTTGTGTTGGCAGCTGTCCACTCAATTCCTGATTCAAGTGTTGATTGATTTTCCCTCTGAATATGGTGAATATATCCGCTAGCAATTTTAAACTAGTGCACTTAATAGTTTATTTATTCCAGATTTGCATTGCTCCAGATGTGGACCACAGCAAGCGATGGAAGACCAGGACTGTTCTAGACTGCAAGAGTCCTGTTTTCAATGAGACGTTTATGTTGTGAGTGATTCTTTTAGAGTTTTATTGTTCGTTACAAGAGCACTTGTAATAATGTGTTTAAAAAGAGGAAGTGGAATAGTGTCGTGTTATCTTATAGCAGAATAATTTATGCTAAGCCTCATGTGCTCTCTAACACCTTGTCTGACAGCCTCTATCTCAATCAGTCTTTTCAACAGAGACTTTAGGGCTGGGTGGCTCTCTCTTGATAGCTGAAAGAAAGGCTGTCTTTTTCAAGTCTTTGGAGGAGAAGGCCATTGTGTTTTTGGATGAAGCTGGACATTGATGAATGAGCTTTTGAAGTGTTGCATCTATGTTGCAGAGATGTGGATGAAAACGATCAGAAGAAGAGGTTGTTGTTAACAGTGTGGAATCGCAATCGAACTTCCAGGTAGGACCTTACCCTTTTTTTACTCACATGTTGATTTTCTACATTTATACAGTTGTAGATAAAGGCTAGTTATATGTGTACCATAGGTACAATTATTTTAATATGTATTTTATCTTCATGCTGCAAAAGCCACATTGACTCAGTACAAAATCAATATGTTATTGGCTGTTTTTTCTACACCAGCAGTGTTACAGGGCAGTGAACGTGATCTAAGTGGGGTTAACTTTTAATGAATATCATCATGGCGTTATCAGGAGTTCGAAAATTCCCGCCTGTTGTTGTGTTTTAGAGTGTTTGATTTTGCCCACAGGCGCAGTGACTTCCTGGGCTGTATGAGTTTTGGTGTCCACTCCCTCATCACCTCATCTAAGGTAAATATCCTGTTGTAAAAGCAAATTGGAACTGCACACTCACTTTTTTGCCTTCATGAAGTTTTCTTCTCTAACCTGCACCTCCGAAAGGTGTGTGTTTGCTCCAATCCATTGTTAGGGGAATATCCGGTTGTTAACATTTACCCATAGCGATTTTACCCTGTCTAGTGCTTTGAAAATCATTTGGATTTTTATTTTTACCAATATGACAGAACATTGATTCATGCTTTAAGTGGTTACATAGGCTACAATTTACAGTGGTATTAGTGCAATGGTTATTGTTTTTTTTGTGTGTGTGTGTGCGTGTTTGTTTTTTCCTCCCGACACTCTTATATATAATAAAAAAAAACGAATGAAACTAAAAAAAGGCATATATACATAAACACATTGTATATTTTATGTAGATAAAAGTACAAAATCCTATGTATACACCCTTAATTTTTTCAAATTTAATATATTTAATTTAGTAACATTATTAATGTCTTTACTGTCACTTTTGACCTAATAAATGCAGAATATGTAAAAACCAAAATGTTCTTTCATCGTAACAGCACTTAGGTTTGACTTTCTTTAAGAAAGATAGAATTTTATATTTATATAACGAAATGTTCCTCTTCATTTCATTCTCTTGTCAAAGCATTTCCACCACACCATCATCTAATTACACAGTGGGGGAAGCGGCGACGGGACTGCTCATTGAGGCTTGAAAAATGACCTAAAATTACCAAAAGCATACCGCAAACAAGCTGGCATAGTGACTTTATTCTGCATGCTCGTCTGCACGATAAAAGAAGATATATCCCATCTGAGATCCCTGTTCCTTTACATTATGTCCCGTTGTCAAATTTAAGAGTTTTATACTCATGTGTTAAGACAGTGAATCCTTTCTCGGAGGGTGATATTTTAGGAAAAATTAGATCAAGCCCGATGGATGTTTTATATAACACAATGCAATCTGGCTGAGCTGGAGAGTAATACGGGCATCAGCTGTTTACAGATACAAAGGTCTCAAAAACCTACACACAGACACATGACAGAGCTCTGCTGACAACCACAGGGCCTCATTTTAATACTGTCCCTTATGAGGGTCAACAAATATTACAAATGTGAAACCTGGCGAAGGAAAGAGCACCTTTTTTCCCATGGCTGTCTATGTGTAATTGTATTTTTCACATTTCCTGCTGACAGGAGATTAGAGGTTGGTATTATCTCCTGGGAGAGGAGCTGGGCAGGAGCAAACATCTAAAAGTGGCCTCACGTCGCATCAAACCGACCGCTGGTGAGATTAAATGCCGTTTCTCTCTTTTTCTGTTTTTTTTTTGCATCTGGATCGTAGCCCACTCTCTGATAGCCTTTAGCAATAAAGACGGACAAATTCCACATGACAGTTTTTCCTCAGCAACAGCAGATCAGATGATAACAGATGTTCTTGACATTGCTTCAACCAAACAAGCTTTTTGCAGCAAAAGTTAGTTTTGTATCCAAATCCCTACAAGTCTTACATGGAATTTTCATGTTTTAAGTTCAAACAACAGCAGATCAGACAATAACAGATGCCTGGCTGTAGCGTTAGAAAGTATTTTTTAAAGACTTACGCTAAGCTAACAGTTGTACCGGCTAAAGTCGTTGGTGCTGCATGTAGCAAGGAGTTTTTCAGCCATATCAGAGATGTGACTCCATCAGCTTGGAATAAAAGCGTCTCTGCTCACTAATTTGACTGACAGTAGAAATATTAGGAGGACATGCTTACTCTTGACATTGCTACAACCAAACAAGCTCCTTGCAGCGAAAGTTACTTTTGTATCCTTATCCCTGAGTCTAAATAGAATTTGCTTGATTTACTTCTCACCAAACGCTATGTTAAATGAACAAGCATTGCTTGCACTTCTAGGAGGGATATAGAGGGCTCGGTGTTA
>JARPMJ010008922.1:30000-31079 GCA_033366665.1 Phoxinus dragarum | reverse complement strand
CTGGGCTTAAGCCCATCAGGTCAAACCTGAGAAGAAGAAAATTAGACAAGAATTTTAAAAAAGACTCAAAAAAGTACAAGTCCACTTGTGAAAAATGCTTTTATTTAGAATTGTATTAATACAGTTTTCCCCGTTTTATACTATATTACCTAAAACTAAAACTATTAAAAACATTTGGCCGATATATTAACGTCGAAAATTAGAAATGTTGCCTTAGCAATAAGACGAAATAAGTTTAAGCGCTAAATTTATTAATAGAAAATATATGAACCTAACCAAAACTAAAACAAAAAATTAATTAAGCCTATATAGTAATATAAAAAAATATAAAAAAAGCACACAAATAAATTACTAAAAATTCAACTGAAATTAACTAAAATAAAAATAAGTCATTTCAAATATTAATAAAACTATAAAACTAAAATAACACTGATTATAATATATAGTCGTAAATGCTCACCAAGGCTGCATTTATTTGATTAAAAATATTCTATTTTAATATATTTTAAAATGTTGGTATGTGTTTTTAATTTACAATTTAAATAATTTTGTAATATATTTTTAAATAATTGGTTCTTGTGATTTCAAAGCTGATTGTATTATATTACATCAGCAACCTGACAAATCCTTTTCACTTTAACCACAAGTATAAAGCATTTGACTGTCTGTACGAAGTCACAAATGTACTTATTTAATTAGATGACCTAGAATAGTGCAGAATCTGAAATACTACATCATACATTTCCTTTCTTTTACATTTCTCAAATTCATCAAACATGGATTACTTCCAGGTTTCAATTACATGTTAAATCCCCCCAGCACTTTTATGCCTGGTTCAGATTACACGATTTTGGCACGGTTCGTTTGGCATAGGGTGTCGTGGGGATTCGTAAACGACAACGGGCGTCGGGACGCAAGATTCGATCGTTTCATCTCGTATAGTGTGTCATAGTGGGCGACAACCTACGTCTGCGATGCTTCACGACATCACGACAAAAAGACTAGCATTGTTTGATTTTTTTTTTCGGTCCTCCACAACCAGAGACTAGTGAGTGAGTGAGTGAGTGAGTGAGTGAGTG